>JBCJKH010033437.1:0-14627 GCA_039877255.1 Loriculus beryllinus
GAAAAAGTGGCAGGAAATTTTTTTACATTTAGTATAGAAATTGCATTATCTTTTCCAATCTCCAGATGGTAAACTAAACTAAACTAAACTGAACTAAACTAAAACATTAAACCCCCCAACATTATTAATATAGGTTACTCTGGCCAAGTACAGACATGGTTCTGTAGGTGAAAATTTTTCTTGGGTTATTCAAGTATGCGATATAAGCTAGTTATTGGTAGTAGTAGTTTGGGACTGTTTTCTAGGCAGTTATTTCTCTGGTAGCTGTTGCCAAGAGAGATGAGGAAGCCATTCATGGGTGAAAGACTAGTTCAAACGTTTTCTGGCTTTATGAGGTGTTACAGTTTTATGTAATTATGGTGTTCTGCCCTAAAGACTGGATTAGATACTTCTTTGTTTCATAGCCATTTCACATTGTATTGCTCCCTCCAAGTGTGTGCCTGCATCTACCCTCTGGCCTGTTCCAAATCTCTGTATACCAACTTTTGACTCCTCTTTTCTATAAAACAGTTTATACTCTTCCACCCATCAGAACTATTCCACCAAGATTCAGTAAAACTAGCCCTGATTTCCTCTAGCCTTAAGCCATATTTGCTCCTGTTGAGTATTCTGCACTCTGTGGTGGCTTCCTTCACACTGTCAGCCTTTCACAAACCTGAACTTTCCAGGACTTGTTCTTCCTGCTCAGTCACCTGTTTCCAAGCCTACAGAAAGGTTCCCTCTGCTGGCTCCTCGCATCTTAGCAAGTCTTGAGAGAAGTAATGCATGCTTTACTTTACCTTTGTTGATGGCTCAGCTTTCAGGACAGTGTTCTACCTGGGTTTTGTTTACTGTCTCACCAAAAGAGATGACAGGACAGGAGGGAAAACCACTGTCTACTCTACAATTGTTCCTGGTAACTGCCCTCATGCACACTGTTCTCCTGTGTGAAGCATCAGCTTTTCCCCTGTTTATCTCCCTTTCCTTGCAGACACAGAGAGAAGGCGGTGTTCCTGCCTGAGGGGCTTTGGGAAGGAAGGACATTTTGAATACGGATGTGGAATGGGTAGGGGAGGCAAGCCACAGGCTCAGTAGAGTTTTTCTGAAAATCCTTTCTTTGCTTTTCCTCCAGTCTTGAAACAGTTCATTAGGTAACCCCTTCTGGAAGAAGCTGTAAAGTTTCCAACATTAAGCCATTTTTTTCAGTTACTTGATTTCTTCTTTTTAGTGTTATATAGTGGTACCCAGTACTCCTGTGCTTTTAAATGTCTTGTTTTAAGGAAAAAAAAAGAAAAACAGGTTTTTTGGAGAAGGGATGTTCATTTTTTCAAAAACAAACCGTACCAAAACTTTGGTTTCAGCTTGGTCCCTGTGCTCGACATGATACTTAGAAAGTATTTCATGACTGAGGTGGAAATGTAGTGTTTCAGTGATCAGGGTAGTCTTCTAATGTTGTAAACTGACCTGCCTATAGGAGAAGAGTTGAAAAATCTACTTTAATAATGATCTTGTCCTCTTGTAAGTGTCAAAGGAGACTCCTGAAATACTAACATTTTTACTACACATTCAGCTGTGCCATTATGGGGTTTTCTTATTTCTGCTCATTAGCATCATGCAGTAGCGCTCGCTTGAACGCCTCAATGGACTATTTAATTCATTGTTGCTAAGGCTACTCTCAAAGGTGGTGTATGGTCTTAGAAAATGGGGAAAGCCAGTAATACTTATATGGATGCAAGTTAGGCCGACTTGTGCTGGAATGATAAAAATAATTAACTTATATGTGCAAAAGGGACCATCATGGAGCCCCATGTTTAAAATCTGATATGGAAGATAGATCATGTGAATTATTTAAATTCTTGTTTATTATCTTCAAACAAATAAAACAATAAGAACAAAAAAAAGCATTAGGGTTTAGGAACGTTGGTTGACTTGCCTTTCTTCCCTCTCTTACTCCCATCACTTTTAAATTATCAGCTTATTTAATTGTGATTATTGGAATGGGTTGGAGTTCACTGATAGTGATGTGCAGTAGAAAACAAAAGAAGTACAGAGGTCTGTTCATGGTAAGGGTGTGGAAGGATTGTGTTAATCCTTTAGCTACAACTGCACTTGGGTTCTGCTAATTAGCTTGTACTATCCTGGAGTCTTTTGTGGTACAGCTTTCAAATGCAGTCGTCTTTGTGTACAGGATCAAGTAAGCAGCTCTTTTCTGGGATGATTAAAAGCCTGAAGAGGAAGTGTAGCTCATATTGAAATTACAGGGGTTTTTGTTACTGCAATACTGCCATTAATATTTACAGCTCCATATTACAGCTTTTTGCTCAACTTTTTCCAGGTTCTGCAGGCTAAGAAGCATTGAACTAGAGTATCATCAGTACTTGAGCAAGTTCAATGACTCTTCTCATACATATTCTACTGTATTGCCCTTTGCCTTTGGAGCATAGTCATACAATTCAGGCAGGACAAGTTCAGTTTTTAAAGTTTCAAATTCAAGGCCGAGGTTCTAAGTATTTTCCATACTAATATTATGAATGATATGTATATTTGTATAATATATATAAAGAATACAAATATAGATAAGTAACAGAACAGGACATCTTGTTTATACTAAAGGGATACTTTACTCACTTAAATCATTTTGCTCTCCCTTCACTGTTGTCAGCAAATTTGTTGACTTAAAAGCTCTTCAGCAGTGCTTCTAGCTGCTGTTGCTTCTGTTGGGTTTTTCCTGCATTCGTTTTTAAAAGCCTTAGCATTTGTGAATTTTTTTAAATGCTGATTTTCCACCTTTAAAAAAATATTTCAAGTTAGAGTATTTCTTTTTAATGCTTTATGAGATACTAAAATAGGAAAAAGGAGAACTGAGGTTCAATATCAGTTGACCTATCACAGCAGATTAGCTGCAGCAAGGGAAATTCTTTATTATTTCATGTGGTTAAGCATGAAATAAGTATTTGAAAATACTTGATTGGACAAGATTCTGAAGAACTGCAGTTATCCTTGCTTTGAGCAGATGTTTTGATTAGGTGACCTCCAGAGATCCATCCCAGTCTGAACTGTTCTCTTGTAAAACAAGATAGAACCTGCTTCTCCTGTAGGGCCATCCGCATTGCAGAATTTTTTGAAAATTTTTTTTTTTTTTTTGAGGATTGACCTTGGCAGTTTGTTTTCTAGCTAGTTTTGCAGTCTCTACTACATTTTTTAGGAATTGCAGTGATTTTAAATGGTACAACAGTATTTGCCTCAGCTAAGTTGGTGCAGGGCTCAAATACCTTGCTTCCCAGCTGTGCTTCTGTGTTTAATGTAGCTTGAACTTTAATGAATGAAGGCCTGAAAAAAATATTCTCATCTTACAAGTCTGGTAGTAGCCAGGAGACCACATTTTCTTAAATATAGGTGTTGATTATTTTTCTTCAGAATAAATAAAAAAAAAATTACAAAAAAAACCCCACACTTCCATGTTTTCTGGACCACTACTTGGATCATTAACTTTTAAAGTGTAATTTTGTATTCAGGTAAGCATGTGTTTCTGCATTTGCTGCACTCTTCTCTTATTTATTGGAGGAGAGACAGCAGCAAACAATGGGAAGAGGTGAGGGCAAGAGGTTTCATTTTGGTTGGTGGTAATGGGTAATGTTCAACTGTTAGCTTCTCTCTTGCCATAGATTTCTCCATACAAAGTAGAAACCTACAAAAACAGGAGAGAGACAGGTCTGACTGCTTTTACAAGAAAGAATTCAAGGAGTAACTGATACTACAGAAAAAAATGTTTCTGTATTTCAGATGAGAGGGAGGAAACAGTATTTTTTGACTTAGTTCTAGCATGTTAGAAGTCAGATTTTTCAATCACTATATAGGAGCATTGTTTTGTTCCTTAGGTTGAAGTTATTTGACTGAAAGACACTAAGGATGAGGCTCATGCTGATGTGCTGTCAGACCTTCAACTTGAAAAAACGGTTTTATCTTGGAACTTACTGAAAGTTGTGATTTACAGAGACATTAAATAGTTGTTTGCCATTCTGAACTACCTGGTGCAGCAGATAAATAGGTGACAAGCCATAAAGTGCTAAGTCTAAAAGAGATTTTTATCTTGTTTGTTCGTTTGTTTGTTTTTTTCTTTCAGGGAAATCTGATGAACCAAACTGTGACTGTGACCAGTTTCATTGTGCTAATGGGAAGTGTATTCCAGAAAGCTGGAAATGCAATAACATGGATGAATGCGGAGACAACTCGGATGAAGAAATCTGTGCCAAAGCTAATCCTCCAACCGCTTCTTCCTTTCAACCTTGTGCTCACAAACAGTTTCAGTGTCTTTCTCGCTTCACCAAGCTTTACACTTGCCTTCCAGAGTCTTTAAAATGTGATGGTAACATTGATTGTCTTGACCTAGGAGATGAAATAGACTGTGATGTGCCAACATGTGGGCAGTGGTTAAAATACTTTTATGGTACTTTCAGTTCTCCCAACTATCCTGACTTCTATCCACCTGGAAGCAACTGCACCTGGCTGATAGACACTGGCGATCATCGCAAAGTCATACTGCGATTCACTGATTTTAAACTTGATGGTACAGGTTACGGAGACTATGTCAAAATATATGATGGACTAGAGGAGAATCCACGGAGGCTGTTGCGTGTGCTAACAGCATTTGACTCTCATGCTCCCCTCACAGTTGTTTCATCCTCAGGACAGATACGAGTGCATTTTTGTGCTGACAAAGTAAATGCTGCAAGAGGATTCAATGCCACCTATCAAGTAGATGGCTTATGTTTGCCCTGGGAAATCCCATGTGGTGGCAATTGGGGTTGCTACACAGAGCAGCAACGCTGCGATGGCTACTGGCACTGTCCAAATGGAAGGGATGAAACCAACTGCACTATGTGCCAAAGAGATGAGTTTCCCTGCTCTCGGAATGGTGTGTGCTACCCTCGCTCAGATCGCTGCAACTACCAGAATCATTGCCCTAATGGTTCAGATGAAAAAAACTGTTTCTTCTGTCAGCCAGGAAATTTTCATTGTAAAAATAACCGCTGTGTGTTTGAGAGCTGGGTTTGTGATTCTCAAGATGACTGTGGTGATGGCAGTGATGAAGAGAATTGCCCAGTCATTGTGCCCACTAGAGTAATAACTGCAGCTGTCATTGGAAGTCTTATTTGTGGATTGCTGCTTGTCATTGCACTGGGATGTACTTGTAAATTGTACTCACTCAGGATGTTTGAGCGAAGGTAAGCAGAAGAGATGGCCTTGAGAACTTAAAGAGTATTTTCATCTTTTATTGTTAAACTTGAAACATTTTTATCCTATAAAGTTATTGCATGGTCTTTCTAAAGGCATTGTTCCTTCTTCTTTGACAGTAAAAATAGATTAGTTAACCATAGCATATATCAAGTTGGAAGGGACCCAGGACTACCTAAAACTAAACCATATGGCTAAGAGTTTCATCCAGATGCTCCCTGTACTCTTGACAGGCTTGGTGCTCTGACCACTTCCCTGGGGAGCCTGTTCCAGTTACTGACCCACTCTCAGTGAAGGAAAGGGGATAGAAGTATTCTGATATTGAACAATTGGGAGTTAAGCTTTCAGAGTCTATTTTTTTTTTTTTTTTTTTTGTTACCAGAAAGAAAGTGTAAGAAAGCTGCATTTCTGCAACTAAATATCTCAATTGTGTATTTAACAGCATGTTTCTTTCATTGTAGACTATGCATACCAGGATTACACGTTCTTCAATTTTTATAAAATAAGCATCTCTCATGCTGCCTTTTATATTTAGCCCATGGGTTGTGTTTTTAAGAATTCATTATCTGGTTGGTTTTGTTCTTGTCTCAGCTGGACAGACCCATTGGAATGGCTACAAGGACTTATTGTATATTCTTTGTCAATTAAATTTCAGTTAAACTAATCTGCTCAAATTTACTATTTCAGATTATAATAGTCTGATGTAATTTTAAAGATTATATATATATACACACACATCCTAGTCTTATATTATGAAATCTCTTTTCTCTTTGAAAGATCATTTGAAACTCATTTGTCAAGGGTTGAGGCTGAGCTGTTAAGAAGAGAAGCTCCTCCATCCTATGGACAGTTAATTGCCCAGGGTTTAATTCCACCAGTTGAAGATTTTCCGGTTTGTTCACCAAATCAGGTAAGATTCAAAAATAGCAGGCAAGACCATTTAATTTTGAAGAGATTGAAATAAAGGTATTTTAACATTTAGCTGCATTTTTCTATAGCATTTCCTTTTCTTGTTTTCAGGTCAATACTGTTATACTAAGGATTAGCCATTGGAGAAAATAATGATACAGTACACAGTTTTGTTGGCAGGCATTTTTTGCATACCAGTAATGCGCACAATAGAATCCCTCTTGATGAAAAGGGATACATTAGTAAATCTAGTTGTATGGGTCTGCATTGATGATGTTGTATAAGTAAAGTTTGCAAGATGGAGCTTCAGAATTTCAGAAAGAAGAATTCAGACTTCTAATACAAAATGGTAGTTCACATCCACTGTGCATATACAGTTAGGTACTGTCATGCCTACTGTGTATAGAAAAGATGATGGCAAAGGGAATGCTGTAATTTATAAAATTAACAGAAGCGAGTAACAAAGTAAGAGCTAGTAAATAGCAGTTAATAGTATCTAGCCATCCTGATTTTCAGATGGATCATTAGCACAGTTCTTGGTTGATGAATGAATTTCTATCAAAACAACTTTTTCATTAAAAAAAAATTAGTTATAATGCTTTTTGGAGAAACAACACAAGTCCTCAGTCTGAGAGTCCTGCTGTGGTGCTGTATTAGAGTTGGTGTTAACTTGCATTTATGTGTTGCAGTTCATACATCAAGGTTTACTGTTAGTTAATATTGCTAAGCATGTAACTAATAGTTGCAGGACCATAAGAAGGGGAACAGGTTTGTTGTTTTGTTGGTGGGATTTTGGTTGGCTTTTTTTTTTCCTAATTTTAAACAGAACTGATTATTTTTCACTTACTCTTTCACACGTACATGTTCACAAGTGGCAGCTGTGATCTGTCACAAAGGATTTTGAAGATGAAAAGGGGAAAATAAATTACAGTTCACTTGAGAGACTTTGAAAATATATCAGAAAGAAAATACTGTGAATATTTTTTTATTATTATTATTATTTAGTTAAATTACCACTAAGCTTTATTAATAAATGTAATTCCTCTGGTAGAGCTAACTTGGAACAAACTGCACATCCCTACTATGTATACAGTAATTCAAGTGTGGTGAATGTGAAGACATTTAGAAACCATTAACATTTTCAAACAAACATTGCTTGCTCAGACCAGGTTTTCATCATGAAGCGCCACAAAGGTGGCCTAAAGATCTTGGTTTTTACTACAGTGAAATCTCCTGATGGAGAAGACAGTTCTGGAAAACCCAGACATGTAGTATGTGATGCCCAAATCATGGGCATCTGTCAGATCTTCCACCCTGGTGTTCGAGAATTGAGACACTTAGCTGAGGCACACATAAGGGATCCCCAATTCAAAAGTTTAATATGTTTGTGTTACCTTAGAATTTAAAAGTTTCAAGCAAAGCTTTAAGAAGAAAAAATCAGGCATACATTGTTCTATAGCTTAAGGACTAGCAAATAAATACTAAATTGGGAAATGTATGGTTTAGAACACACAAAATAATTTTAATTAAACAGAAACATTAAAGCATTTTGAACCAAATTAACTGATTATGCCAGAATGAGAAAATATCAAACTACTAGCCCCTGCTAGAGAGGATGTTTAATTTAGTCTCTATTCTAGGCAGCTCCATGGTAGTGGATAAGGAAAGGTCACCTCTGATAAATTTTTCTGGAAGATTTAATTTTTAAACTCCTAAAGTTTTTGAAGCATGTTTCTGTGTACTGTAAAATCCAAAGTGACTATTTTATTTTCTTGGTAAGATTGTATGAAACAGGTCCTGCATACCTGTTGTGCTGGGTCTGCTGTGAGTCTGTGGATGTACTTTTCTGTAAGCAGTGTTCCATACTGTCCTGGGTTCAGCAGCAGCAATAATTTTTTTCCTTCTTAGTATCTGGTGCAGTGCTCTGTTTTTAACTTTCAGCCTGGGAACAGTGCTGAAAGTCAAGAACACTTGCCTCTTTGCTAGCCAAAGACTCCTCCATACCACAGCATGTCATGCCCAGTATATAAACTGGGGGCAGCTACCCAGAAGGGCTAGATCAGTGCTTGGGTCGGGCTGGGTATCAGTCAGTGGGTGGTGACCAGTTGTATACTCTTCAGCAGAAAAATACCTTTTATCTTCATTGCTGTTTTATTTTCCTTTTTCTGCTATATGTATGAAATTAATTTCTACAATATGTATGAAATTAATCCTTGTTTATACTGTTTTTTCCTCAAGAGAATCTAGACTTTTTTTCATTCCTGCTTTTTTTTTAATATAGCCAATTGCTACGTACATCAGATCCTTAATACTAAATATGTGACATCTTTTTAATATGTAAGTTTCTACATTTAACTTTGTGGTTTTGCCACTGTAGTTATCATCCTTTTGTTAGAACAATGGCAACACACTGTCAGCACTTGATTGTTGCTTGTCTTTTCATATAGGCTTCAGTTCTGGAAAACCTGAGACTGGCAGTACGATCTCAGCTTGGATTTACCTCAATCAGACTTCCTATTGCTGGCAGATCAAGTAATATTTGGAATCGAATTTTTAATTTTGCAAGGTCACGTCATTCTGGATCACTGGCATTGGTCTCAGCAGATGGAGATGATGTTGCCAGCCAAAGTACTAGTAGAGAAGCTGAAAGAAACAATACTCACAGAAGTCTGTTTTCAGTGGAATCTGATGATACAGATACAGAAAATGATAGAAGAGACACAGCAGGAGCAGTTGGTGGTGTTGCTGCTACCTTGCCTCAGAAAGTCCCTCCTGCAACAGCAATAGAAGCAGCAGTCGGAGCATGTGGGAGTTCCTCTGCTCAGAGTGGCAGTAGCGGTAACACGGATGGTGGAAGAGAAGCAACAAGTGTAGAGCCCCCAAGCACAAGTCCCGCACGTCACCAGCTCACTAGCGCGCTAAGTCGTATGACTCAAGGCTTACGCTGGGTACGCTTTACTTTAGGGAGATCAAGCTCAGTGAATCAGAACCAAAGTCCTTTGAGACAGCTTGATAATGGGGTAAGTGGAAGAGAAGAGGATGATGATGTTGAAATGTTAATTCCAGTCTCTGATGTAGCATCAGACTTTGACATGAATGACTGTTCAAGACCTCTACTTGATCTCAGCTCAGATCAAGGACCAGGGCTTAGGCAGCCTTACAGTGCAACACATCACGGTGTAAGGTCATGCAGTCGAGATGGCCCCTGTGAGAGCTGTGGCATCGTACACACTGCCCAGATACCCGACACTTGCTTAGAAGCAACAGTGAAAAATGAAACTAGTGACGATGAGGCATTATTACTCTGCTAGGTACGGATTGTTTAGGAAAGATTGTGTACAAGTTGGAGCAATATCTGTCATTGTTTTGTACTTCACAGTTAAAACTAGTTTTTAGTTTTAAAAAATCCAGGACATTATGTTAAAGCTATTTTAGCCTGTGTGGTTGATTAAACTTTTGTTATACCGGATGATGTTATGGAACTATTAGGGTGAACATTTTAATGGCTCTGAATACACGATGTGTGTATCCAGTATAATCTGATTATTCTTTAAACTGAAGTTATCCCAGTTAGTTTCAAATTTAGTTTATCCTGGTACTGTAGTTCAAACCAGAAACACAGCTGCTCAAGACTTATTTGGCTGCCTGTTTAACCCCATATTAACAGGTGAATTTGTACAGAATTATTTTCCTTTAGGAATTGACTCTGTTGTATTGTTGCCAACATACTTGTAACTTAATATACTAAATACTGGTAAGGATTGTTAATGTAAAATACGTATTTTTCTTTGAGTTTATACAACACTTCGTTTAAATATTCGTGAATTTCATCATAATGTGAAATTATTTAAAGGGAGGAGAAACTCTTCAGCAGCATTCTTTTTCTTCCAGAAGTACAAAATGCAATGATTTGTGAAATTTAGATATAATAGATAAACTGATGGCAAAAGCTTTTATAGCACTGACTTTCCTAAACTACAATCTAATATGGTACAGCCAAATAGTATGTAAAATCCCCAGTCATTAGTCTTTTCAATTTGAAGTAAAAAAGGGCCGAAGATATTACAATACGTGTTAGTTTTTTAAATATCTGCTATGTACAAATACACTACAGAACAAGTTCCAA
Organism: Loriculus beryllinus; assembly: GCA_039877255.1. Lineage (NCBI taxonomy): Eukaryota > Metazoa > Chordata > Aves > Psittaciformes > Psittacidae > Loriculus > Loriculus beryllinus. The sequence goes on from JBCJKH010033437.1 coordinate 10,250, forward strand.
CTGGTAATAGATCTTTCCCTAATACTGTAGGGTATAAAGCTTGTTTGGACTCAAGGGATTTGCACTAAAATAATATTAAGGTCTCTAATGAGCTTAGTGCACAAGCACTATCACTTTAAGTACTATTATTGTCTAATATTGCAATGGCTATATATTTCCATGGCTCTTTTCTTGGGGTGTTGCATTTTTGTTGCAATTGAATTTGCTTTACTAATTCCCTATTTATTCGTTGTATTTAAAAACTGGTTTACTTGGTTACAGACTGGTTGTTTAAAAAAAAAAAAAAATCCCATTAGTGTATTTTTTTTATGCTATTACATGTTAGCGCAAAACAGATCAGTGGGAAAAAAGCTCCTAACTTCCAATTTTGTGATAAGCAGGTTAATACGTGGCTACTAGTGTGACAACAAGAATCTAGACCTTTTAAAAAACAAAAATGTCAACTACTGTTTTATTTATTCTTTGCCAGTCTGTTTTTAGTAGGCTTAAAGATCCAGTATGAAATGTATTTGTGTGTGATTGTATGCTATTTATTAAATTTTAAATACTTTGTTGAATGTCATTTTAAAGCATGTTTAAAGTCTTGTGCATTTCTGTCGTGTTATGCTGTCGGGCAGAACTGACTAAAATGTTTTAATATGTATCAAAATTAAATTGCATTTTTTTTTATGTTTTTGAGGTACTTTTAAAGATAAATCCAAGGTCTGTCTGGCTTTTTATTTTTGGTTTGTTTTTTTTTTTTATTTTTAAATCCTCATCTCTGAAGTACAAATCACATGCAGAAGAAACAAACAATTGAATGGATTCCAAAGTGTATGTATCTTTTCCCTCTTCTCTTCATTCACAGACACTGGGATGAGAAAAATAAACAATTTTACCACCCGGTTGATTTTATTCATGAGAGTTAGCAGGTAAATTCTGAGTTCAGGACACATTATGTAGATTTGTGCTTTTGAGGAACCTTATGTGCAATACAGTTGTAAAAGATTCTATTACAATAACCCATGTGGTTTTCAAGTTTCAGAACAGATCACATCGCACTGGTACCAGATCAGGTACAGACTGGCCCATAAGTATACATACTCGAGTAAAAGTCATCAATGGCCATTTTTATTCACATTGAATAATATCTAAATCTGTGGGTAACTTTTAGTCTGATTTCAGTGGCATTGCTTATAGAGCAGGCGACTTTGCAATATGAACATGGTAACACACCCTGAAATATATGTGAACAGTATGTCCTGGTATAAAATACTGGGTTTTTAAACCTTCCTAACTAATTATCATTAGAAAGTGGTTATGGAAATGTTTGTCCCTGAGGCAGATACTTCACAGAATATTTTCGGTGTTAAACACACACGTAATGACCTAAATGTCTCCCGCTAGATGCCCCAAATAGCATGTACCCTATGGACTCCATCCTGCAGATGTAAAAAGAACACAGCGTTTAATTTGTTTTACGGAGAAATGCTACACATTTAACTGAGAAGTTGGATTTGATTGAGAATTTGGAAAACTGTAAATAAAATTCATATTTGTATGAGGCTAATTTGTTGCAGTGATTTATTTTTATTTTTTTTTTCCCTCAGTGATTTTAAATAAGTGCTCAATTTTTCTTTTGATTAATATACTGGTGACTGCGGGGAGGGGAAGGGATTGGTTTGTTTTTACTGAGAGTTCCAATAAAGCATATTACTTCATTTCTTTTTATTCTGGAGAGCTTGAAATTAGTACCTTGTTTAAATCATTCTTGATTGAGCTTTGCTACAGTGCTGGGGCATTTTGAACAAATGTCAGAATGACTCACTGGAATTATCTTCTTTTCTGTAATAAATCACTCTCATCAGAAGGCTTTGAAGAATGTAGGTTATTGTGAGGAAACTTTTTTCCTCATGTAAAGCTTTCTAAGTATGGAAAGAGTTTGTCATTGTTCCTTTTCACATATCGCACTTGTCATTTGATTTGCATTGCAACTTGGGGGGCTGACTGAGCTTCAGATGCTCTAAAGGCTTGTTTTGTTTCCAAAGTAAAGTCCATTTTCTGGACAAGTTCAGCAAGTATTGCTGGTAAATCATCTTTAAAATAGGTTCCTGGAGAGGATGCTGGAATTAGTTAAAGTATCTCGTGTCCCACTCCGTATCTAAACGCCAAAGCAAGAACTTGTGGCAAAGTTTGGATTCAGTCTAGGGAAGTCACACATCAAGTTTGGGACACAAACACCTTTTCAGTGACTCTTTACATTAAATACTCGCTGCAGATCAGAGTTAATCACAGCTTCTCCTGTTAGGATCAGGTTTTGCTTCCTTCCTGAAAAGTGAATGTTTACTGGCCTATTTCACTCTCCTGCAGCCCTTGTCAAATTATCAACAGCTTTAATCTTCCTGTAGCTGTGATGAGGCTTTTTGTGGGGTGTGTTCTGTTGGTTTGTGAGATTTTTTGGTTATATCTGTTTTATTCCCTACCTGTGGGTTTCTGAAAATAACCAGTTGGTAACTCCAGACCCTCAGGAGCTACAATTCAGTTGCCCAAAATATGGTAAGTACTGAAATGACAAGGGGGAAGTCTGTCTTGTCCTTTTGCCAGTATGGTGAAATAAGTATGGAGAAATAAGCAGATTGGTAGCTAAAACTCTTTCCTTTCTCTCCTCTCTTAGGATTTGACTACTGTAGTTAGCTTTCCCTCATCAAAGTAAAGACCATCATTACTGGATTTCATATATAGAAGTTTTATAGCAAAACATTCTTTTCAAGTCAATATGTTTGTCCAGTTGAGGCTTCCATTCACATCCACTATCACACTATAAATTTATTTGGCAAATAGTAACTTTGGGGAAGAGAATGTAGTATTCACTAAATTGAAGTATTATCTAATAATTCAGATAGACAAAACTTGCTGGTAAATTAGAGAAGTGACTGTAAGAGGTCAGACTTTGAGAAAGGGCATTTGGGGAAAGCCAGCATTAATAAAATGTCTCTAAACTGGAAAGCCATGTTTTTGACAGACGGATGGATCACTTGCTGGATGGTAACACTCAAAAGGTTGTGGTCAACAGCTTGATGTCCAAATGGAGATCAGTTACAAGTCACGCTCTTCAGGGGTTGTTACTGGGACCAGTGCTGTTCCAACATCGTTCTCTGCAACATGGACAGTGGGACTGAACACCTTCCAGTTACCTAAAGAAGGGCAACAAGAAACCTGGAAGTGGGACATTTTACAAGGGCATGTAGTGACAGGACCAAGGGGTAATGGCTTTAAATTGAAAGAGGGATGTAGATTAGATTTTAGGAAGAAATCCTTTGCTATGACAGTGGTGAGGCACTGAAACAAGTTGCGTAGAGAAGTGGATGCCCCGTCCCTGGAAGTGTTCAAGGCCAGACTGGATGGGACTTTGAGCAGCCTTGTCTATTGGAAGGTGTTTCTGCCCATGGCAGGAGGCTGGAACTAGATGATACGTAAGGTTCCTTCCAACTGAGACCTATGGTTAGTTTCTCAGTTTGAAAGATCATTCTATATTACAGGCACCAGGAGGAAAAAAAAAAGTCAATATATTTTGAATTTGAATGAAATGCATTTCCACTGCTTCTCCAGGTGCAGAAAACTGAAGCAAGAGCAATTGGTAAAAATTATTGTTTTAAACTTGTCTTTCCTATAGTCATTTAAGAAGGACCTTTGACAGATAAAATTAGAGGAAGTGGTTCTCGTGCACCAGATGAGAAACAAAGGCAGGAGCAATGAACAGGATAGTGAAGAAGGTCATGAAACAGACATCTAATTTCTGCAGTGGCATGGCAAGGAACAGAAGCGTTTATCTTGCCTGGTATGTTGGGCAGCAGTTATAATTCTGACTTCTTCCTTTAAAGAGAGATGTTGAGTTTCAGGATTGGCCAAAATAATAGAAATAATATTTTGCAGTATTTTTCTAGGCAATTTGTTAGTAAACATAACAATTTCCAAAGGTGGCTGATCTCTACTTTTGTGGTTATGTTTCCTGGAGTTTGGAAAAATCACACTTATGAACTGGATTTATTTGGCTGAGGTTATCCTCCAGAAAGCAACTGACAGATCTGATGAGTCTTTTTATCCGAGAAAATTCAGAAACCCTAGAACTTTGATGCCTGAGTAAAACTGCCTTTGTGGTCTCACAGATTTTCAGAAGGTGGCCATTTTATTAGGCCCTTACTAAGCCACTCTGGGAAATTAACAGTTGAAAGAGCACAGTATTCAGGTTTCTCAGATGCTCCTCTCCTGCATTCCTGGTCTTTCTTTATTCTTCCTTGATTGTGCTGTCTGTGAACCATCATTTGTGTTGAAAAAGTTCAAGTGCCACTTAGCCTTATGACAAGAGGACAGTCACTACCTTTGGTGCTTTAAAAAGTGG
>JBCJKH010033445.1:7053-19843 GCA_039877255.1 Loriculus beryllinus
CAGGACAAGAACAGCGCGTTCAGATTGTCTGTTATGAATAAATATAGCATGTACTTTTCATGTAACAGGATTTTCACATTCTCACACTCTTACTGAATACATAAGATTCCCCTTATTGATTTCTGGCCAAGAATTTTTTTTATATATTAGGTGATTTCCTCTTCGTTGTTATCATGGTATTTTCTTTCTTACTTTGAATCACAAGTATTTAAGGGAAATTAGGTTTTTCCTACCAGACCTAAAATGCCTGGCTATAACTAAAATGAGGCCAAAATTCTCTAGCTATATGATGCTCTTCATTGCCTCTAATTTCTATAAGTTATGTATAGGAAAAGGAATTTGTTCAAAATTTCCAACCCCAAACTGCTGTAGCAATGTTTTAGAAGCAAATGTTATTATCATTAAGTACTTGTTTCTTCTGCAGGTCTTCTGATTTGTTTTGTTCATTTTCTCAACGCTTCTCTTTGTAGCTGGGAATAAGGAAAAAAATGTCTAGAAAATAGAGAAAAAAAGTTATTCCTGGAATAACTATACTGCCTCCATGTCATTTCTTACATCCCACTGCTAAATGCGTTGATCTTGGTTTTAAAAGAGGAGCTTCCTGTTCAACAGAACTGATGGTGGCAAAGTGGCAGCCTGCAGGTAGGATGGGAACTTACACTGGCAGGTCAGCAGAGTGGTAAAGCTTAAAGCAATACAAAATTTGCCTTTCTTTTCCAGGGGTGATAAGGACAGCAACTGGCTCAGGATCCCATCAGGAAGATTCTCTGGGTTGAATCCACAGCTATAACATGATGCTTGCTAGCAGATGAAGTGAGTAACGTGGTTATTGACTGAAGCTGGACTCCACAGGACAGAGGTGGAACTAAAAGCTGGGAACTGATTAATCCTATCTCTTTACAGATGTGGTTCTAAAAGAGATAGTCATCTCCACTTCCGGGATGAACTGCGAGCATTTTGAAGGTTTACACTTTGGTGTACAGAACTGCCGTTGAATAAATGAAAAGTATTTGTCTCGTGTAGCAGACCTACATCATAAAGTTTCTATGAAAACTGTAAGAATACTCAGGTTATGCATGGATACGCTTGGAATTTATTAATAACAAGAACCTGTAGCAGCTACGGCAGTGCAATAAATATCTTTGCACTAATTTTTGGTCATTCACATTCTTAAGTTAGCCATAAGCTGTTCAGAGCTACTTTAGAGTTTAGGCTTGAAAAGACTGTCAGACAGCTAAGAAAGGGGCTTTCCCTCCATCCTCCAAGGTGAAAATATTTCACTACATTGGATCACTCAGATTAAAAATCTGAGCTGAGATTTTACCAACTTTTAGGGTTTATATTAGCATATTTTTTAAAAAGTAATTAAGTATATATATTCATGTATAAGAAGATTTAACAACAGAGCAATTGTTTTATTCGAAGTACTCCTTGTCAAAAAAGCCATAGAAATCCATTTTTAGGCAGGGTCAAATAAAATGTAATACCAGGATACCCACACATCTCTAGTTTCTGATTCTATTTGCTTAGCTGCTAAACCTAGTGCTTGTTAATTTTATTCATGACATAGTGAGCCAGTTTCCCTGGCATGCTTTGCTTTGCTTGTTTGTACCTCTTCAGTTATGCACAGCAGGCATGAGCTGAGTTTAGCCAGCTGATTAAGGTGATTGGCATCAATGGAGCACTGTGAAACAAAATATACCAGTAAATGTGGCCCCTCTTTGAAAAAATCAGTGTCAAATGTTGAGCTCCTCTCCAACTCTTTAGCAGGCTAAAGGAAAAAATGTTCTCAATTTTAAAAATAAACAAACTCACATATCTGTTTGCAGGTTTTTTTTTTTGTGGTTTATTTTTTTTTTCTGAGAATATGGAAGTATGTTTGTATTTGAATGAAATTTTGGGGAATTTGATATATTTATGACTTTTTTATATTTTTGTGTGTCTATATCAAATTTAGATGTAAATAGAAATTCATCAAAGTGTGCACATAGATTTCACTCTTGTTCCTTCACATTTTTAAGCATTCAGATGGTTTGGTATGGAATTAGAGAGGAGCTGTGCATAAAATCTTGGCTTTGCTTGGGATGCTATGCCAGTACCTGGTTTGCAGCTATCCAGAAAATTTTGGGTCAATGGTTTTACACAAAAAGTATGCAGAACTGGATGGAGCATCCAGCAAATTGTATTTGAATAATAAATAGTTTTCTCTGACTTTAAGTTTGTTTTTTGCACAATACACAATACACTACATATTAGGCCCTCCTAACTCAGGGTAGATTGGACAGCAGAAATCATACACATAGATGACCTCATTTTGTATAGTAAGAACTTAGAAACAAACTTGCAAAATACATTCTTGCTGATATACAAGACTAAAGAAAGTAATGTGTAAACAGCTGGCTCTCCAAATGCTGATCAGCTGCTGCCTCTGGCTTTCCCAGCCTAGCACAGCAAATCATTAGCTGGTTCTAAATGACAACTACAGCTGTTTGGGCTTTTTGTGGACTGTGTATAGAAAAGCTTAATAACCTGCAAGTAGTCCAAGGTCTACACATATTTGTTGTGTAATAGTAAATGAATATAGTGTCACTTTCGAAAAAATTATTAAAGACTTCAGAGCAAAGCTCAGCTATTCCTTAAAATACTTTGCCATTCACAATAATTAAACACAAGGCTTTTGTCATAATACTGCTAAAACTCAAAAGCTAATATCAGAAACTGAAGACATCATATGAGTTTACATTTACATGTTTGAGTCAAGTTAGAGTTTTTTAAAATTAAGTATTTAAAATAAAATAAAATTAAAATTCTAGTCATGTATCTGTAATCTAATTCAGACTTATTAAAAGACTTCAACTGTATTATAAGCTCTTCACTTTGGAAAGGTTAGGGTTTAGATCTAGAGTACACAGCAATTTAAAGTTATTGGAGCACTTCATAAATTGGAATTCTAATTTGGAAGAATGAAGGTCTCCTAAAAATGTGAAGCATACCAATAATTTGAAATTATTTTCTAGTTTGCCAGCCCAGAACTCCTACCATTTACAAAGAAAGACACCTATAACAAAAAGTAAAGTGCTGCAATAATTTCAAACCAGTGAGTATGGTGTAGAGCCATCCTAAGGCACTGAAGTGCTACGCTTTCTTTTATGGAAGACCTTCAATCTTAAAAATATCAGCAAGTCAAAGAATTTCTTCTCTGCAAAACCCAAGACACACTGAACTTATTTTTTTCCTGATTTACAGGTTTTCTTATTTGTCTTTATTTGCATTATAGAGAAAGTCAGTTCAGTAGATTAGCCTAGTCAGTGACCTTTTTGTTTCCAAGAAAATATATCTGTGTCTAAGTTTATGCGCACATTTATACATATATGCGTAAAAACAGAAGTACTTTTATTTCACTGTTGGGAGACAAAGTACAGTGATCCTGGTGCCTACTGATAATACAAAGCATGAGAAACAGGTCTATACACATTTGAGTGATACTAAGTCAGTGACATGATCATGGATCAAAGATAAATCAGTGGAAACGGAAAGATAAAGTAGTCCAAATACTGTAGTCTAAGATCTGACTTAGCTTCAGCAGCAAAGTAACAATCTCTGATCCTGCCCTATGCCTGCTGCAATTAGTTACGGGTTAGCCTTGTTTGGAAAACACCGTCTTTCAATCAGCATGATTATATTTTCTATTTGGTAGGTTATTATCTTGCCATATTAAACAATATCATTCAGTACTAATTAATCATGTAACCTCCACTTAACCTTTTTCCACTCCATATAGAGCTGTCACTATGCCTCTAGTTTTGGAAACTATATTTGATATCATCTCTAACCTCTTTTTGTGAAAAATCAATGATCTTACCCACCCTGTCCCCTGACTAGCTTCTGCAACACAGATTCCTTGATGATTTTTAAGCATCAGTTTCTGTCCTCACTTTGCTCTGAACATTTGTTTTACAGTTTTTTTTATGCTCTACCATGTGACACTGGTTATAGTTTTCAGATTTTTGGTTGGTTTTGTTTTGCTTTGTTTTGTTTTATTTTCATTCCACAGTGTGTAATCTCTGTGTAGCTGTCAGTGTTGTTGATCCTTCCTGAGGGTCTCAAGAAGGTCAATACCTACAGTTTCTTCGTTGCTTTTAAGCCTCACATTACTGTTCTTTCATCAGTTTCTTCAGTGCTCCTGTTTTCTTTGCCCCATGAGTTACGAAATTTTTTAAAACTCTCCTCTTTTCTGTCATACCTTCATGCATAATTTTGAATAACACACTCATACAGATCACACTGACTTTGCACCTCTTTCAATTAAGTTTCTTTTACCTTTACAGATGATCAGAGAAAGACTTGGGAAAAGTAACAAGGCCAAAACACTCAAAGTGGGCCATAGACAAAATTGACCTGAAGAAATTGATCACTAGTAGATCACTGAGTAGACTTAGCTTGCAACTAATTAAATAAGTTGCTATTGAAATGCAGTGACAGCTTAAGCCAAACTGGTTATCAAAATGTCATTGAAGTCTCTAAAAATGAGGTAAAATAATACACAGTTGCACAACAGTGTGTCTCAAAAGAATTCGGAAAGTGAGGTCAACATAATTTTAATTTCAGAGGTGGTAAAGCTTTTGTACAGAAAGAGAAGAGATTTTCCCATGGTCATTCAGTACTGCTGGGAATATAAAGTCTTTTCTTAGCCAATTGACCTCTTTGTTCAGTACCTTTGCTTCCAGTTTCCCCCTCTCTCATTGCAATCTATCAATATTACCAGCAAAACTACTGGCTTCAGAGAAAGCAGATGGAAAAAACATGCAGTGAGAATTTATTCACTGCATTCAACAATGAATACCTGAGATACTCAGAAAGGCTCAAGGGAAAGACCAAAACCAGAATGGTAATACTGACCTGATTTTCATTATGCTGGGGGAAACAGAATCAGAAAAGGACTGGAGTATATTAATGAAGGCTTTGATAGGCATAATAATCTACCGAGTTTGCACTTTTGAGAAACACAATAATTTACTAACAAAGTTGCATTTTTAAAAAAAACAAACATTAAATTTCCCTTATTATGTGTGTTTTATTTTCCAAATGGCAAAGGCTTCAGGATCAAGGCAAAATTCATAACCATATTTTCGTTTTCTTCCCTTTCTTAATTCCAGTTTCTAACTACAATGGCTAACTGCAAACTTCCTTTTCCCTCTCTCTTATACTTATTTGATTAAGATTTCTTTTTCAGGTCTCCCCCTTCTACATATCTCATGTCAGAGTTGGTGCTGAAGCTTTCACTTTTAATCCACCAATGTCTCTTTATTTACTTTGAGTTGCTTTCATTTCAAAGTTCTGTCTCCCCTGTCTATGACCTTTTGCATGACCTGTACTAAGAAGGAAATTCTATGTCATTATACTTGGAGCACCTCTTGAATATATGATATTAGTGTTTTAGAAAGAAAAATAGTCCTGCTTTCAAAATCTTATGGTATAAGAGAATAAATATTGCCTCTCTGGTTCAAAAACTTAAAGTAATTCAGTTAACAGCTTTAGATTTGCTTACAACATGTTAATTTAGGTGTCTAGCTAGCAGAGTCTGTTTTTCCACAAAAATCTCAGCCTTTCTTTGAATATTTTTTCCTGACTGCTTCCTGCTTAATTACAGTATAAGACAATTTTCACGCAGAGACAGGTTCTCAGTCTTGCCGCTAGCACATCAGCAAACATTATAATGCATCTTGTCAGTGTTATGCTTGGTGAATTCCATGCTGGGTTTGGAGTAAGTCCAGCCTATTGTCTTACTCTGAGTCTGTACCAACTCATCTACTCCCTCTGTTCTTTTCCTCCTGTATGTCTGCCACAATGAGTTGTGCTTTTATTTCTACTGACCTAAATATTGATGACTCACCTTTTCCTCCTGAGTAGTTTCTGCTCAACTCCCACATAAAACACCCTTAGTTTCTTTATAAGGCATGTTATTTATGTGTGTTTAAGATGGTTAAGACCTTTTTAAGAAGACCAATACATACTAATAAAATAGAAGTAGTGAAAAAAATTAGTACAGTTCTGTCAAATTGAGTATAACTTCAGTTAATTTTAGAAGAAAATGGTCTAATCCCTCTGAAGTCAGTGACAGACACATTTGTACACCAGAATCAGACCTCTGACGACCTCTGTAATCTCTACAAGAAGTACTTAGAATTTCACAAATTCCAGTTCTGTTGGCTTCTGAATGACCTAAAACTTGTATTTCACACTGCCATTTCAATTCATTTGGAGACTCATCTGAAGATTTACAGACACTGGTTACCACTTATTTTGTGTTCTTGCACATTTGAAATTAGTCTAGTATTTCTAGGTGACCTAAACATAATTCTGAAGGAAGAAGCTAAGAGTAATATTATTTCCCTCATTTTTAATGCAGATACACCATCTGGATTTTCAAGAGTTCTAGAACTTAACCTCTGAAGTGCAAGCACAAATTCTGTCTACCTCAATTCTAACACAAGGCCGCTGAAGATCTGAGCAAATTTCCACAGCAATCAGCAGTAACCTTTACATTCATGTTTGTAAATATCCATTTACACACATTGGTGGAAAGAAACCCTGTGCTGAAATAAGCACAGCTAAAAGGTGTTCTTTTTTTGTGTTCATATATATATATTTTTAATAAGAATCTAGTTAGCTTTTTTTGTTCAAAGGTGATCCAACTTCATTTTAAGCATCTAACTTACTTAGAGAAGTACATAGTACATACATAGTACATACCCCACTGAGCCATGACGCCATCGCAAAGTTCTATCTACATAGTTCAGTTTCGTATCTTACTACTGTTTTGCTATTCAAATTAGTATTTTTTAATAATTAAAAATCCAATATACCCAATTCTACAAAAAATAATTTGCCTGTTAAGTTGGGAAAGGTTTTATACTTCCAGATATTTTGTGTCAGAGAAGTAGCTAATGAATCCTTCTGATCTATCTATGGAGCACTCAGATAACTGTGAAAAGGTTCAATCAGATGTCAGACAGATCAGTGGTTTAGAGATGATGGAGTCACTGGACAAGCTCAGTGCTAGCAGCAGAAAAGAAATAGTCACAGGAAACTGAGTGATTATGGGTAAATCCAAGTTTTTTCAAAGAAATATAATACAAGACGTGTTATTGCTACGGACAGATTCTTTAGAATTACTTCTATACAGTTTCTCTCCAATGTATACTAGTTTCCTACTACACAAGCATAGTGCTTTATACAAACAGGGTTGTGACCAAGAAACAGAAATAGATGATCAAAATGAAAATATAGTGAACTTAATGGAAAATATTAAAATGTTCACATGCATTTCTTCATCTTTTTCATATTGTTTCCTCTATTTTTGTATTAACTATACTGAGGTTTTTTGGATCATCTCCAGCTTGAGCATATTTTTCCATTAGTGATCTAACCAGAATTACACCTAGTAAAGTAAAAAGTCTTAGAACACCAATTGGTGTACAAACACTCAATTAACTTCAAGTAGGCTTTTCTCATGTGGCTATTACTGCACTATCTGCACAGTTTTGTCAAATAAGCCGTAAGGTAGGTTGGAATTAATGATGCTTGGAGATGTGCATTTAGATGAGTATGAACATTTTTTTCTTTCTTTTCATGATGTAAAGTCAGTGAAAATATCCTGAAACTATTTGCAAATGCAGGTTGAATTTACTGAGTAGATCTGCCTGGAAAAAGGTTTCAGGGAAAATTCACAAAAATGGTAGTCAAAGAGATACAGTCTTTTTTTTCTATCCTCTGGGTTAAAGCACTGCCATGGGATACAGAATGCTTTGGATCCCATCTCTATGTATTTTGGGAGGAATATGAATTCATTTGCCTTACTTCCCAACAGAGTGCCTTACTCTTCTGGAAGAGAATTACATACTAAACCCTCTTATCCCTTCAAGCTGAAGAAAAATACATTAGCAGTCAGTGAGACAGATAACTAGAACATATCACAGACACTTTTACATAGGAGTTAGGAAGGAGGTAATTTCCCATGTTAGAGGGGGAAGGCTTATAGTCTATTCTTGGGTGTATTTTTCATCATAGGTCTGAAACAGAGCTGTACCAATGCTGACACAGAGATTGTCTTCCCACTTTCATTCCATTAATTCAGTTCAGTAAGAGCTGTTTATATTTTGAAACACATCTTTTTGCCTTTTCCATTTATAGAACTAGCTCTTCTCCCTTCTCCAGCCTCAAATCATGGTCCTAATTCGATTCACCATTGCGTAATTGAGATGTAGAATTTTGGGGAAGCAGATTGCTGGCTTTTATGAGATCACCCACAAAGTGTGATTATTTTAAATAGAAAGGCACTTGTCACTTAGCAGCAGCACGCATTCCTGCATTCCTTCATGGTACTCCATATTAGTATAGTTTGCAGACTTTCATTTTTTTTTTTCTTTTTTTTTTTTTTTTTTTTGTAACCATGGTGAGATTTGTGAAACTTTTCCCTCCATAAGAAAGATTGTGTGAAATAGAGTGAAACAATGTAACAACAGTCACAGACTGATATCTTGACATTGCAGTTCAACACTTCTGAATGAAAACACTAATACCTGATAGCTTTGCAATATGTCTGTGCAACATTATGATACATTTATCAGAAAGCTGTAGCTGGGTATCACTCCACTGTGACTGGCTGCAATTTCACCCACTGACAAAGTGGCTCTTCCACTCTGGGAATCTGCAGAATTCAGTCTCACTGCAGCAGAATCCAGCTTGCTGACAGTGATGTACATTGTACCGGAGACAAAGGTTTCCTTCACACAAAGGCAAAAAGATCAAGCTATTTCATTATATGTCCATGGGGAAATAGCACAGTCTAAAGATGCCCATATCTAAAGATACAAACTTGTAATGACAAATTCACACAAGCTGTTTTTCATCTTTTCATGCTCTGGTGTTTTGTGATAGAAAGCTGGCTGGATGACAAAAATATGAGCATAACCTGTCTTTAGTTATAGATACTACTATGTTATTTTAGCCAAATTTTCTTGCATTCAGATTTTTTTTTTTTTCTGTGCTCAGAATATGTTTAGCTTTTTTATGAGACTACACTCAATTTATTAGTTGAAATCACACTGTGACCAAAACGAAACAGACATATAATGGATCAAAATGAAACTACACGTTTGATGTCTCTGATGCTCCTATTCAGAAGAACCAGTTCAACAGAACAACCAGTTAATAGAAATCATGAGTCTGAAACAACTTTCCTGTTCCTATGTAAAGTGAAGATCTTTGTCATCTCCTTCTACAGGAGCTACTGATTAGGTCCTTGTAGCATTTTGTCAGAAAACTGCATAAAGAGGTTTGGTGGACAGCACAGCAATACAGTTATGTTGTAAGAGGCATTCTGCCTGCTCCCTTGTACTTGGAACATCAAGGAAATATTTTTGCTGAAATATGCTATGAACAAGTCCTGCAGCCAGAAATTATTATATTTGTTTCCCCTAACTTTTTGTGTTCGTCTAGTTATCAAAAAGGCTTTAAATAAGTATTTTATCAGTTCCTCAGTTGATGTTTGCTTTGATAAATTCTTACTAGAAGGTGTATTTTTAAGATGGATGGAATTCAGCACGAGTTATCTTGATTTTAGGTTAGCCTTCAATAACTTTAGAACTATTTAAACTAGTGTCAGCCAAACCTAATATAATTTCAAGGGAATTGACCACATTCTCTGTGAAAAACCATTTATAGCTGAAGCAGCTCCAGTGATGTGTATATCTAGTATAACTGTGCTGACATCATGTACCTGTGTAGCAGACAAGCTAGCTAGGCATTTCTTAAGCTTCTTCATACCATGCTCTCCATTGTTGAGGCAACTCCAAAATGTGTCACTTCCTGAAAAACACTGGATGCATTGGCCTGTTACTGTGGCAATAATTTGAGGAGTGATCTCTTCTTGAGGTCATTTGGTACCTTTAGAGAACAGAGGGATTTCCATGCATCCGTGAGCACAAGGCCAAAGACTTTGGAAGTCAGCATACTGCTGTACTGCAGTGGTATGGAACAAAATTCAGTGTCTTCATTTACAGAGCTGAAGTTGCTCTTGAGCAGTTTAAAAAAGCAAGTGTTCTCTACTTGGAGCAAACCAGATGAGATGTATTCCAGCTGCTTTGCACAGATCTGACTTTATAGTGAGCTGCTCTCCGTTGCTGAGACAGTGCAACTCAGATGGAGCTTACCAGTGAACTGAGCTCTGAAGTTGCAATTATGCTTATATATATATATATATATATACATAGATAGATATATATGTAAATATATATATATCAACAGGGTTAAAAAAGAACCTTTTCTGCTTCATACTTATTCTTTTGCTCGAAGGATACAAAACAGTGAGCACAGCACTCACCTCAATCATTTTTTGAACCTGGAAAAACTATGGAGGACCTCTAACAACACTCACCTACTTCACTGACTATCAGCATGAATACAACAGGCACTTGCTAGGCTGGCTGTGCAGACGGGATAAAATGGTTAAAAAATTTTCAAACCAGCTTCTCTCCCTCTAAATCAAACTCCCACTTCCCACAATAACTAAATGATCAAAAACATCACTTTTTTTACCAATACTTTCATGTCATTAGGATCAAGTAAGAACAAGTTCTCTGTGACTATTAACATAGTGGGACAACTTCCACCCTCCATCCCCAGGCTTCTTCCTCTAAGACAAAGTAATTTTGAAATGAAAAGGAAAATATTGCAGATGGGAATCACTCCAGAAGGAATCTTACATCACACTTGTAAGAACATAACACTACAATAGTGGAAAAGAAAAAAGTCTGATTTAGCTCAGCATCATCTCTGGTGTGGAAAAAAGTGAAGTAACAAGGCAAGCCCACAGTGATACATCCTGGATATCATTTGAGGTGTCAGGGACTCAGAGACTTCCTGACCTGGAGGTTTCATTTGGACCACTGCACTTAATAGCACTTATAGACCTGTCATCAGTGAACATGCCTGAGAGGTTTTGAAATTCATTTAGATTTTTGGTTTCCAGATCATCCAGCACATTCAGCTCCACAATTTAATTACATACTAAGTGAAAAAGTGCTTTGTTTATTTTAAACCTCTTACCTGATAATTTCATTACGTGCCTCTTTGTCTTCCATTATTGTTATGTTTTCTGCCTTTACAGTATTTCTAGTTGTTCACAGTACTGCACAGCCACTGTCACCATCTTGTTTGTTTAATTGACAATATGGCCGTGATCATATTCTTTCTATTCAGGCATGAAAAGTAATTTCATAGAGATTTTGTGCTATATTTTGATACAGCAAACTTCATTCACCCTATGCTACTGTATTTTAAGGCATGGTAAACCCTGCTATTACGTTGCCTTACTAATTATCTTTCAGTCATCAAATTTCTGACTTATTATACAGAATCTTGAAATTCAGTTGTTGCATGTGGGGAGTGAAGGTGATAAGATCTGCATGAAAAAGAATTTGCGTATGAGCTCTGAGGCCTTGGTGTTTGACATGCCCTGGGGCGATGAGTTGTAATGTTGGAAGGACAGGAAAGGTAAACAAGCAAGCCGTGGGAGGATGAACCAGGATGTAGTTGTGGTGGGAATCTCAGTTGGATGCTAGAGGATGTAGGGGTTATGAGAGGGTCTGCAACATTGTGATTGGACTATCTCCCTTGAGAGTTTTACAGAGGCCAATGAGATTAAACGTTATATGCAAGCGCAGGTTGGGAAAGTACCGAACAAGGGGATAAAAAGGGCTTGGTGATAATAAATGAGGATTTGAGTCTCTGCATCAACTTGAGTCTGTATCGTGAAATGCCACAGTTGTATCTTATTTTTCAGACTTTGAATATGTATGGAGAGAGGATCATTGATATCTGTGGTGCTGTTTTGTTACCTATTTCATTTAATCTCTATTGGGATTACATTTGTTTGGGTAGATATTCACTACTATTATTTTTCCTAGGTTAGAAAGCTTTAATTTCAATTTTCACGTATGTGTCATATTAAATACATGCTGTTCTATATCTGGCAACTTTCCATACATTTTAACCTTCCCTATAATTTGAAGTGTAACTAGTCCAACTTATTCTGAGTTAGATGAAGTCTGTGTCTTTTGGATAGGTTCAATCTAAATGTTTTTCCAGTTCTTAAATCCTCCTACAACAACTGTGGATGATTCCCTACATGTGATCTGGTATCCTACATCTTGAAATGATGTGAATGAAACTGAGGACATTCCAAATCTTGTTACAAAGGAAATTGTTATCTTTGGCCTACATTTGGGTAACATTTTACTTCTGGGTCTTGTCTTTTACATTTTATTTTTTTTTATGTCAGATATCTGTACATACCATACTAATTACAGTGATTAGTTCCCTGTGAAGATGAAGTCTAAATGCTTTGGGTGCTCCAGCACATTTTCATTTAGTACAGCCATTCAGTCCTCACTGAAAACTCCAAGCAACTGTCTTTGTCGCTGATACAGATAATCTGATTACATAGTTATATAGCCTATCTGTTCTAATTTATTGTCGTGATTTAAGCCCAGCCAGCAACCCAGAATCATGCAGCTGCTGACTCACACTCCCGCAGCTTCGTCCCCCCTCTCCCAGAGGGATGGGGAGGAGAATTGAAAGAATGCAACTCCCATGGGTTGAGGTAAGAACAGTCTGGTAACTAAGGTATAACACAAACCACTGCTGCTACCACTAATAATAATAATAATAAGGGAAGTAACAAGGGAAGAAAATAAAAGCACTCACCACCTGCCGACCGATACACAGC
>JBCJKH010033451.1:0-10535 GCA_039877255.1 Loriculus beryllinus
CTGACACAGAATCATAATGGTTAGAGTTGGAAAGGGCCTTAAGATCATCTAGTTCCAACCCCCCTGCCATAGGCAGGAATGCCTCACACAAGACCATGTCTCACAAGGATCTGTCCCACCTGGCCTTAAACATTGCCAGGGATGGAGCATTCACAAATTCTTTGGGAAACATATCCCAGTACCTCACCATCCTCACAGTAAAGAACTTCTTCCTCATATCTAATCTGAATTTCCCCTGTTTAAGTTTAAACCCATTACCCCTTGTGCTATTGCTACAGTCCCTAGTGAAGGTTCCCTCTCCAGCATCCTTGTTGACCACCTTCAGATACTGGAAAGCTGCTATGAGATCTCCATGCAGCCTTCTCTTCTCCAGCCCCACCTTTCTCAGCCTCTCTTCATATGGCATGTGGCAGATGCTCCAGTCCCCTGATCATCCTCATGGCCTTCCTCTGGACTTGCTCCAAGAGCAATATGTCCTCATTTTGAGGACACCAGAACTGCACACAGTACTCCAAGTGAGGTCTCACAAGAGCAGAGTAGAGGGGCAGAATGACCTCCTTTGACCTGCTGGTCACGATCCTTTTGGTGCAGACCAGGATACAGTTGGCTTTCTGGGCTGCAAGTGCACACTCAGCTCATGCTTCTCATTGACGAACACCCCCAAGTTTTTCTTTGCAGGGCTGCTCTGAATCACTTCTCTGCCCAACCTGTAGCTGTGCCTGGGATTGCCCCAGCCCAAGCGCCCGACCGTTTTTGGACTTCATGAGGTCGGCAGTAGTCCACCTCTCAAGTGTGTCAAGGTCCTTCTGGAAGCAATAGAGTTCCTGAGCAATGAGTCCCAGGTGAGGTTGGGCAGAAGCATTGAGGTTGGACTCAGGGCCCTACAAACAGTACTCACAACTGGCATGAATCTTATTCCTGATAAATATGTGGTGTGGTTTTATGGTCCTCAAGCAGTAACTCCATACTGGAATATGGCAAATCAGGCCCCAGTCCCTCTCTCTTTGCGTCACCCAAATCACTGAAGAATTATCCATATATTGTAGTAGGAAACATTGTAGGACTAATGTTTTACTTTCTACAGGCCATACAAAGACCTAAAAAAGCCTGACAAAGAGAGTTTGTCATGAAGTTATAAGAAATTTAAATTAATAACTTTGAGAAAAACTTATACTGAACTACTATTCCCTTAAGCCACCAAATATTTTTTGTAGTCCTACAAGGATTGTTAGGGTATTATCTAAGATTAAGACCAAAGTAAACAAGAGTTTTAAATGAGCTTATTTTTAAAACAATATCCCATTTTTATTCCCTCTATTATCTCCCTGGAAATGTATGCAATTATTAACTATAAAAGAAGTCTATAATGGAAAAATTTAGGTTGTTTTAACTTCATTGTTTTGTTTTTCTTTTCAGTTTGGTTTGGTTTGATTTGTTTTGTACAGCCAGCTAGTAAAACACTAGTGACAAATTGGTGGTTGCCGACACTCTAATTTGAATGTGCTACATGAGTAACAGCAATGGGCTTTTATGTATTCAAAGATTGCAGTATCCACTTGTAGCTTAGTGGTAATAACTTAGTCCTGTATAGTAAATTCTAATTCAGGCATAGTTCAAGATAATGTAGCAAGACTTGCTTTGATTGACCAGCCTTTTCTTCAGCAATTTCTTTGTTGTTAATTGATATTCCCTATTTCTCATCACAGATGAGTTAAATTTTAGAAAACAATGAGAAATCAGATATTTTTTTCATCTCTTTCTCTCCCTCCAATATTAATTTATTTAATATTTCATACTTCCTTACATGCTTTTTTGAGGTTGAGAAGTGGCTCATTTAAGGACATTATGACAAAGGAGCTAAGAAACCTAAGGAAAAAGTAAAACTTGTCATGAGAACATCCACAAAACCCAACAACTTTTGACTACTTTTGTTAATGGGACTTCCATAGTCTTCATAGAAAACTAAAACCTTTCCAAAGGTCATGGGCACATGGATTCAGCAGCATTGCAAGTCTATGATTTATTTTTAACCATTAGGTAAATGGCATTATCATGATGGCTATGATGATTTCAGTGAGATCATTTACATTCTACCTTCTTGTTTGTCATCTGTCTTCTGAAATGTAGGCAGTACAATGCATAATAGCACTCTCTAGAAGCCTCAAACCCAGAACAGACAAAGCCATCAAAGTACTCTGTATTTTACATAATAATCTGCAAGAACCTCTCAACTGTAAATGTTTGCAGGAGGAATTTTAATTTCAGAAGACTATGTATTTCAGAGGACCTTCAAAGAGGATGAGTGTGGTGCCAGATGGTGTATCAGTTATAAATGAAAGAACTGTTTTGATGAAAACCTACATCCCTTATTTATACTTTATTATTGTCTGGTATAAAAACTTTTGTTGGTTATGACATGCAGACAAATGATACTGTCTCACCTAGAAATGCTGCTGGCAAGACATAAATTCTGAAAGACAATTCACACTTAAGAGTAGTCAAGAAAGATTGAAGAATAAAAGAAAGAGCACACTTTCAAATGAAGGTCAAATTCTTTTTACATGTGCATAGTGTAGTGTGCACAGTGAAAGTAACTTACCTGAGGAAGGACAGAGCTTTCTCAAAAAGGTTAGCTAAGATTAGGCACAGTCACGTTTCGCACATTGGTCTAGAAGCCATTCTCACTTTCTGAGGCCACCTGGGACTTCTCAAAAGCCATTCAGCCTACTTCAGACTGTGGCTTTGGGGCAAATTCCTCAGAGAAAAACAGACAATGCAGCTATAAATCATACTGTGCTTTAGCACTTAAAAGTGCCTGAAAAATCAAAAGCACTTCAACAGGTATGCTTAGACCAACAATAAGCAAAATAGAGCCACTGACACCTCTCTCCCAGTTTGAAAACTACTGTAGAAATTTTATAGAAGGTGGTATTACATAACTGCAAGATTCATGCTTCTCTACAGGGTCAAAATAGTCTCATGATGATTAAATTTTTACAGATTTGTGAAGCGAATGCCTGCGGGTATAACTGACCTCATAACTCTTTAATTGCTGAAGTACTTACTGGTAAAGAATCCACTCAAAGCTTTGCTAGTGATTTACCTCTGTTTACAAATTACTAAGTACTCCAGAGATGGGTCTATCCTACAGTGAATTTGCTAATTTTGATGAACATAACGGAGCTAAGTCAACAAAAAACATGACATCTTTGTGTTATGCATTTACTGATAGAATCATAGATCTGCACTACCTATTCACTCGGTGTAAGTAGGTCTGCATTACAACACGCTTGGAAATGTATTTCAAAAGTAGTAAAAGGTTCTGAAAATTAATTTGAAATAGTGGGGCACTGCCGTAATGAGCACTTTTTGGAGGAAATTTTAGCATAATTTACCAGTATTTTCAACAAATGCATCTTGCCGTTACAGTTATGGTATACCTGAAAAGCAGGACTCTGATAATTTAATGCAAAAACAATTACTCTATGATAGAAGTACTAAAAGTGGAGGAGAAAATAGGAAAAGTCCCATCATTTTAATAACTTTGCTGCATTTTTTTCCTTTGATCTTCAATATCACCTGTCAAAAAAGCACAAGAATCAAACATATCATATGGTTATTTGTAAAATGTGTGAGTTATACATAAAAGTTTAGCTTGTAAACCCCTGATTTTTTTTTTTTTTTTGTTATAACAATTCAGACTCCAAAGGTAATTTCAAACTTGTAAAAATAGATCTGGTTTCAGTCACTCGTCTCTCACGGACCTTTTTGAAAACATCCTATAGACTCTGACAACAACCTGTAGAGCAACAGGCTTTTTGCACTCACAGGCCAGTTCTCATGCTTTCTGATTTCCTTCATTTCTATTCACTCAACATTCTACCTAGCTTATTCTCTTCAGTAACAAAACACTCATATCTGACCTCCAAATCTCAGCTATTACTGTGCTAATTCCCTGTAGTCCGACACTAGAACATCAAAAATGTGTTTAAACAACCTTAAAAGACCAAGCTTTACTTCATTTTTATATAGACACAATTGGTTAATCTTCTAGTAACAAAAATTGACAGAGGAAATTCAAAGCACTGTTAAGCACTTAAACATCAGCAATTTTACCTTCATGCAAAATGCATTTTGTAATTTTTTTTCCCCATTCTTCTACTCACCCACTCAAAGTAATTAGATACATCCTTTTCACTTCTGGAGTTTCAGTGGCACTGTTTTCAGCACATGCATTAAAAAAAACACAAGCTTTTTTTAATTCATTGATTGGTTTTCTTCCTTTGTTCCTCTTTCTTTCAATTTAATCTCTGCTCTTTCATTGCTAAAGGTGTGTCTGCCAGCTGAGAATTATGAGCAAGCAGAGATGTAGCAATTCCAGTTACACTAATAGTTTTCTGAGACAGAAACTGTTTCAGCAGAATATCTGAGTTACTTTAACATATTTCTCTACTTTGCTGTGGCTTTCTGTAAAATAAAGCTTCAGGATAAGTGAATTACACTAATTACTACACACTGAAATATTGGAATGCTATTTTCAAGCACCACCACAGTCTACCTTAAAATGACCATCATTAAGAAAAGATGCAAAAATTGTTTAGATTGCATAAGAGAGTAATTTATATGGCAAGTCTTTCTTTTTCGTTCATGATGGTCATATTTGTTTACAGATATAAAAGCCCTTAAATATGTGTGTGTTGGGGGTCAAGTTCTGCTCTAAACACAGTCCAAAAATATTATTGATGCTATTTCTCAACCTGTTATAGACAAGAAATCACAGTGTTGCTTTCCAAGAAATCACAAAGTTGTTACTTTAATAAGTGCACACTGCTCATCTCTGGATGTTTGGGTTTATTTTTTTCAATTTATGTGAATTCAAAGTGCTACTGTTTTGAGTTAACTGAAATCAAACAGTTGAATTAAGTTCACACATAGGTGTTCCAAGACAGATCAAAAGAGTGGCAAATATTTAATTTATTCAATTGCACGACTTCTTTTTTGTGAATGTTTAGATTTATCTTTTTTATAACATTCTTAATTTTCTTAATTTATCTTGCAATTTTGTTATTACTTTTCATTTGTGAGATCATAGATATTTGATGTATATGACACATTATATCACAAAAGCCTTATTATTTGAAAATTTGTTTCATTAAATTACTTTCATCACTATCTTCATAAGCTGATTAAAATTTTCAGACAACATATGGAAGCTTAGGCATTGTGCTATTTGACTGCTCTTCCCAGACACATAAATACCTAAGTGACTTGGCCATTACATGAAGTCAGCAGCATTACTCTTACAGTCATGCTTGTAATATTTATTTCCAATATTTTCATAAGAAATAGAAACTTCTATAAGGAATAGTGTTCCAGCAATTTCTTACTAATCAGAATATGAGTAGGTACATGTAAATGTTACAAAGCAAATTATTTTCTCACATTGCTTCTCAGTTCACCTCAATTAACTCTTATAAGGCTGGAACAAAAACTTTGTCTGTCTTCAATTTTAGGCACTTCCTTCCACTCAGAACTTCTCGATAAAATGTCTCTACCTTAAAATCTTGTTCCACTTGATAATTGAGTTCATTTACTTTGATAGAGAGTAATGAACAAACTTAACTTTTAGTATTTCTCTGAAGAGAAGGTAGGAAGGAACAATTTGTTATCTCTTATTACCATTTCATTTCCATCTGGAACAACTTTTGCTTCTCCTAAACCATTTCTGTGGGTCCTGATGGAATAGTATCTAAATATAACATTGTGATTATGAACCAGTAATTATAACTACCAACTGGAAAATTTATCTATGCAATGTAAATTTTGTATTATGTGAGTTTTAATCTCGAACTTGTGCATGAATATATGAACAGTATGAACAAGCGAAAAATTGATTATGAGAAGAACATAAACATTATTGGTAAATTTCTCTCCTCAGGACTTGTCACTTAGAAATCAAAATGTGAAAGTAAAGTAATATGGTGTGTTTTATATTCATTAGCTTAAATATGGGAAGGCAAAACTTCTTTAAATGTCAAGGACAAAATGCTCCAGTACAGAAGAAGATTTAAATCATTGAGAGTAAATCAATACCATTCAGAGAAAGACAGATTCCATGAGAAGAATTCATACAGATTATACATTTACTACTGTAAATATCCTGAATGTCTTTGGATGTGGATCAATTGGTAAACTCCAAACCAGCAATTGCACAAGACACCTGGCAGGTACTAAGGACTCAAACTTTTCTTTTCTCCATGCCATTCCAGATTTATGAGTACAGTTTAACCTTTCCACTATGAGCAGTTGACTTGACTCTGAGCAGTACTGCATTGTCATCATTCCTGAAAGAAAGCATTCTGGAACAGGTAGCAACATAAACAACTTTCATTTTTTTTCATGTGACTAACAATTATGAATTCCCTGGGTTTTCATTGCTCATCTAAAGACACCTTGAAGCTGTTTCCACTGCCTCAAAAATCACATTACTTAAAAATGCCTGAAGCTACAAATAAAATACTGGAAGCCTTAAAAAAGACACTAAGCACTCAAAAAATTCAGGAACAGTCTACAGTAGGCAATCTGGACGGACTCTCAGGAGTATCTTAGCTTCACAGAATGTATTTGTTTATTTAACATAACATGTTAAATGACCAAAGCTTGCAGTGCCTTCCTTAACCTTTTTCTATATCCCAGAATGCAAGCAAAACAAATAAAGAGAAATTTCTGTGAGATAGTGTGGCTGTAATAAGTGTTATTGACATTCTTTACGAAAAGCTTGTCATTCTTTCCCTAAGAACTTTTTCACTATAGTTGTAGTGAGTCGTTTGCCCCTGTGGACTTGTGATATTTAGGTCCCATGCCAACTGCTGTTCATCCATTAGGTTTTCAATGAACACAGAACCTGAAAAAAACTAAGAGGCAGCACTGAGGCACAAGGAAATTCAAACTGCTCTGCACGCTGGAGCTAACAGAGCTGCTAAAATCAAAAGATGAACTTTAAAATGAAATCGTTTGAGTGCAGTCTCCTTCAGAATGTGATTTATTCTGTTTGGTTTTGTAGTGATTTGCTGTCTGTTATTTTTCTAAAACAGATTTCTATGCATGTGAACAAAGGTTCAAGAATCTCATGGGTTTATGATAGAGAGTAACAAGTTCAGTAAAATAAATTTGAAAAGAATGCTTTCCATCTTGAGGTCCTGAAGTACATCACTAGGATTTATTTTTTTAATCAGTTCAACACTGATTCTCACAGCAATCTTAATAAGCACGTATCATCTCATTTTATATACAAGAACATTAAAACCAAATTCCTGTATAAATTAGTCTAAGTTGGCCCTTCTGCAGTCACGTTCCTCCTCCACCTATACATGGCAACACTCTTTTGTGCCTCAACCAGATGCACATCAGACACTAAATGAGCTGGTTCGAAATGATACTTAGAAAAGGAATCACATTTTTGTAGACTCAGCTTACAGACACATCGTTTCATACAGTTCAGTCAGTGCAGTCCTAAACTTGTCAAACCATGGTTAAGGCAAAAGGGAGTCCAGAAGAGGAGGTTAGGGCAGGACTGCAATGACTTTGCTTTATATGTCAGGGCGGTTGGAACTAGATGATCCTAGGATGATGATGAACTAGATTATGAACTAGGGACCTTTCCAACTCTAACTATTCTATGATTCTATATAAGCTTAAATTGCCACATTGCAGTGACAATTGTGTGCTAAGGCACAAAGGCATATGTTGCAGAGTAATTCACAGACCTCCTCCTTCTGTATCTAGTACAGAGAGATTGCATGAATTGCCCATGTTCAGGTTAAAAATCTAAAGTCAACCTCAAAGATGTTGCCATGCATGCACACTGTGAAGTCTTGAGGGACAATGAAGGCTCCTAAAGGAATGCTTCCACCCAGTTTTCAGCCTTGCATTTTTAATTTTTTTACTAATACTAACGCTTTTTAAGCCTCCTGATGGGATTAAATCCAGCTGAAAACTAATTGTAAGAAGGACATGTGAGATCTTGACCAGGAAAGAAATGGAGGAGGGACCAAGGCTTCTCTATTTTCCTTCTCTTTTTTTTTTTTTTTCTAGTTTTGTTGTTGACACCCACATTTAAGCTGATTTAAAACAGTTCAAATGCCAGTATCAGGATTCTCTTTTTCTCCTGAGTTAAGGCTAAGGATAAAGTGGACAACTAAATACAGATTTTATTCCTAAAGCTTTAAAGAATAACATTTTCTGTCAATGAAGTACATGCATCTTATCTTCGTACATGTTAGGTTTTTCCATTATTTTCATGCCTAATTTTAGATCACTAATTTTTACTGGGGCTGAATAGTAGTCAGATTGCCTCCATATGACAACAGGATATTACCCCCTGCCAGGGACACTCTGTCAACCTGGTTATCTTTCATCCAAACAGTCCAGTATCTTCTACTTCAGTAAATGTTAAATAAAGGAAATGCTTGCTAGTCTCAGGATAAATATAAGGCACTCAGTAGAAAACAACCTAGTAATAAATTTTCTCCTTTTCATTTTCAGGAATGAGGACGAAACCCACTACTGTTGAAATTCAGGAGAACCATGATTTTAACATGGAGGTCCTTTATGGAGCACAACTCATTGTAAGGAAAAAGCAGAGGACACATATAATACAGAATCGTAGAATCATCTAGGTGGGAAAAGGCCTTTAAGATCATCAAGACCAATGTTTACTCAAGGACTGCAAGGTTCACCACTAAACCATGACACTGAGGACCTCATCTACACATTTTTTGAACAGTTCCCGGGACAGCAATTCCACCACTTCCCTGGGAAGCCTATTGCAAATCCTGATCACCCTTTCAGTGAAGAAACTTTTCCTAATATCCAATCTAAACTTCCCCGGTGCAGCTTGAGGCTGTTACTTCTTGTCCTATCACTTGTTACTTGGGAGAAAAGACCAGCCACCTCCTTGCCACCTCCTTGCTCCATCCTTCTTTAAGGTAATTGTAGAGCTAAAAGCAGAAAGACAAGTACTGTCTATTAGCACTAATAGTTAGCTAATCCCAAGATGTTTTAGCATGCCTCTGGATAGTTATAATAGATTTAGATTAGGTATTAGGAAAAGATTCTTCACTGTGAAGGATGTGAGGTACTAGAACAGGTTGCCCAGGGAATTTGTGGCTGCTTCACCCCTGGAAGTGTTCAAGGCCAGGTTGGACAAGGCAACCTGGTCTAGTTGAAGGTGTTCCTGCTTATGGCAGTGGGCTTGGAACTTTAAGTTTCCTTCCAACCCTAACCATTCTGTGTTTCTATGATAATGAAACAATTTAGGAAAGTATGTATTTGAAGTAAGTGTAAACCACCAGTCTCTTCTGAAACATTTAAAACTATTGAAATCCCTCTTTCTTAGCTTCTCCAATGCGCTCAATTTCAAATACAAACTCTCTTGTCCTACACTTCTACCTTTTTATCTTAGGAACCACTTCTCTCCAGTCCCCCCTTTTATGAGCATATGCAAACACGTGGTGATAGTTTTGAATGTGGTAGAGATTCTGTCAAGCTGAGGCTGTTTGTGATAGAGATTAGCAATTGTTTTTATGGTTCAGTTTTCTATTCACTCCAATAAAGCATAATGACTGAGGAACTGTCTGTATTGCTAAGACTAAATATTCGGCCTCAAAATCATTTCAGTAAACATCTTCAAACTATGAGAAAGCAGAATCTATATAAAAGTGCAATGGTTATAATTTTGAAAATTTTCATATGGTTTTCTGCTTTTCCTAGGCAAAGGACAATCCTAGAAAGATAGAAAAGCAACAAAAATAATTAAGATGTCTGTTAACCACTGATATTAAAGCTCTGATCTTTAACATGTGGCTCACTGGCAACATACTCTTGCAAGATCTTCTAATATGTCTTTCAGCCCCAGGAAACTGTCACTGGTCACAGGCTGACAGGCATGTAAAGAACAATATTGCCAGCAGTATATTTCTTGCTTCCTACTGTTGTGCACACTGCTAGTGAAAACTGGAAAGTCACAGTTATTGCAAATAAATTCAGGATGTTGCTTTGCAAAAGTTGTCTTCTGAACCAAGTCTTCCATAACTCAGAAGCAAGCAGAGGACAATTAAACTGATGTCCAATGCATGTGCAGTATGGTTTCAGAAATTCAGAATACCATATTAGTCAAGAAGATGCTAAATTCAAATCAAGAAAATTGAAGATCACCAGATACTTCCCCTTGCTAAAGGACAATTTGGCAACATTGGTTATAGAATTAAAACAAAGCAAAATAAACAAGCAAACAAAAACCTCAAATATATTATTTCGATACACAAAAATATTATAGTTAAAGGCTTATTAAAAGGAAAAAATAATATTGCCATCAAATTAGTATTCTTTAAAAACCAATTATTTTTCCTTTTATATCTTTGTTGGAAAACTGTCTTGCTATAAGGCTTTTATATAGCAATGATTTTATATTATGTTGTTTTCCATTGTAATGATGGTATGTTGCAGTGAATTTTGCTGTCATTACAGCAAAGGAA
>JBCJKH010033452.1:0-10034 GCA_039877255.1 Loriculus beryllinus
TTACAACATAACCGTTGTTCTCTCTTGCAGCTTCACTCTATGTTTTTCAGGCCCTGGCTTTTCTTATACCAAGTCCCCTCGTACATCGGTTGGACCCCCCTGTACATCGGCCAAACCCCCTGTTATCAGGGGGAGCAGCAGCAGGGCAATGTCTCCCCACATCATCCCTGCTGAGCCCCTCAGCCGTGGAGCTGGGCCTTTGGCTGCCTCCCTGTGCCCTTGGCAGTGCCCAGGTAACCCTGCCCCACTGCTGCTGCTGGCTGCAGCCATGCCCTTGGCTGGAGCAGCGCTACCTGAGCCCAGCCCTTGCCGTGGCCGGGGTGAAGCTGTCCTCACCTCACCCCAAAAGCCGGCTGTGATAAGAGCAGGCAGCTGGCGAGGAGAGCAGGGAGGAGGAGGAGGATGTCCTGTGGGGCAAGCCGAGGGTCTCTGTGCCCCAACCCTTGGACTAACCGGGCTTAACGGCAAGGTAAGGAGCAGCCCCAGCAGGCAGGGCTTGTGTGGTGCACGGCAATGGAGGTAATGGCATTGGGAGAGCTGCTGCTTCCTCACACAGGGCTGGCAGCAGAAGAGTGCTCAGAGCTGCAGCATTCAGCCCCTGCCTGGGGGCCGGGGCAGGTGAAGGAGAGGAGCTCTGTTCGGGGTGATCCTGAAGGAAATCAGCCCGTTGGAACAACCGGAGACTGCGGCATCGTGCAGTGTGGGTCCTGCTGTGCTGCACGCTCAGGACCGTGGTGAAGGCTGAGGTCAGGGTGTGAGGACAACGACTGTCTGTTAAGAGGAGTTTAAACAGCCAGAAAGAAGTCGTTTTCTTTCTGTCTGGGGCCTCCTTAAAACTATTGCAGCTTCCCAGATTAATCCAGCAGCCAGGATTAAGCTGTAGGAAAAATACCCCTTTGAGGTGGCTGCAGGGGTATTGCAGCCAGAACAGGCAGACCTCAGAGCAGCTTCCAGTATCTGAAGGGGGCCATAGGGATGCTGGGGAGGGACTCTTCATTAGGGACTGTAGTGACAGGACAAGGGGTAATGGGTTCAAACTTAAACAGGGGAGGTTTAGATTGGATATGAGGAAGAAATTCTTTCCTGTGAGGGTGCTGAGGCACTGGAATGGGTTGCCCAAGGAAGTTGTGAATGTTCCATCCCTGGCAGTGTTCAAGGCCAGGCTGGATGAAGCCTTGGGTGCCATGGTTTAGTGTGAGGTGCTCATGGCAGGGGGTTTGGAACTGGATGATCTTAAGGTCCTTTCCAACCCGAGCTATTCTATGATTCTATGATTCTAAGTGCAGGTAGGAAAGGTCGCTTTGCCCTCCTGCAGCCAGCTGCTGGAATAGCACGAGCACGTGTTTCCTATGGGAGCTGGTCAAAAGTGTCCAAAGGGACAGGCAGGAAGCCATGGACATCACTGAGCCCAAAGCATCTCATGGCTCTGCTGTGCTTGTGTGGGATGCAGTTGGAAGATCTTTGTTGTATCCCAGAACAACTTCCCCCTTTGTCTCCTGAATGGGGTGGACAGGGGATGGAGAAACCAGCTGCATCACTGGGCTTTCCTGGAGGAGTCAAGCAGGCTTTTGGGGATGGGACAAGTCCTGCTTCCCTTGGGGTTTGCTGGGCAGCAGGGATGCTCTGGCAGTGCTGTACAGCAAGACACAGGGATCTGCGGAGAAAACCTGGAGAAACATTGGAATGTCCTGGGAAATGCCAATATTTCACCTGTCTTTCGGTTGAAAAGCTGAACCTGTGAATTTTCCTGAGGAATGGATAGTCTGAACAAAAGGTATGGTCGGGAACACCCGAGTGCTGTTGCTGGGATAAGGTAAATCCCGGTTCCATTTCCCAACCTGGAGCTGTGTGTCAGAAGCCGTTTCCTATTCAGACACAAAGAAAGAACAGGATTTGCACCCGCGTTCCGGAGGGCCTGACGCCCGCTCCGGGATGTGACACTGTAACAGATGAGCTCTCTGTGGTGTAAAGTGGGGCATCCCCATGGAACACCGCAATGCCAGGGATGGCTCAAGTGCCTGGGGCTTTGCTCCTCAGTCCCTTTGGCTCCCTGCGGCAGGGCCGGCCCCGCTACTCCCCTTTGGGCTCAGCCCTCAATCCTCTTTCCCAGCAGGGACTTGGACCAAACTTTTCCCTTCTCCATCTTTTCCTGCTGAAGTCTCATCATTCCCCCCTCACCCTGTGCTAAATACGAGCCGATGACTCAGATCCCAGCAACCTGATCTTGATGGCCAAGTGCAACAAACAGTCCCCAGCCATGTGAGCGCAGTAACGGCTATTTCTGGCCGGCAGATCTCTTCCCTCATCCGTTGGCTGCTCTGAGCTCCCCAAGTCCCTGCCAAGTTTCAGACTGGAATCGGGGAACGTTCGAAACCTGCGTTATTGTTGTTGGTTTTAATTCCTCCCCTTCACTTGCACCCTGACCCCAAAGAGCCCGAGCAGTTGGCCAGATGCTTCGCTGTGCCCAAGGGGCTGAGGGGGACCTGAACCCCCTTTTCCTGCAGTGCTGGGGTTCATCTTAGCTTGTTGCTGTGTAGGAACCTCTGTCAGAGCCGTTGGGACTTGATTCACCTCCATCTGACGTGGGCTTGAGTCAGCAGAAACACACCCTTGTGGTTGCTGCCTCGCTCTGTCTGGAGTCTGTGTCAGCCCAGCCAGCAGAGCAAGCATGGGCCTCGCACCCCAGGAACCAGTGGGTGCTCCCCAGCTGCACCCAAAATCCCAGTCCTCATTTATCACAGTGCTGGGACCGGTTGAGAGTTGAGGATCCCCCTCTTGCAGTTACAGCCCTCAATGCCTTTTCACACAGGGCTTGGGAGGCAAGTTTCCATCCTTCCTTTGGCCTGACCTGAAGAGTGTTGAGTCAGTGGGAGGCTTCCCTTTGTTTCACTGAATGTCAAAGAGCAGCAGGATGCCTGCACCCCTGCTCCAGACATCCTCACCTCTCCTTTCTCCCCAGGTCCTGTTCTGGTTCTACCGAGATGGCACCCAAAAAGAAACCCCCCAAGAAGCCCAAGGTGGATAAAGAGGCTGCATCCATCCCCCCGGTGACGGTGGAAGATGCTTTGCTGGACGTCCAACACCTCAGTCACTTGAACAGTCTGTACGACAGCGGCTCCAACGGCTTCCACTGCACAGCCACGGAGGTCGAAGCCCCGGAGCATGGAGCCAGCCTTCTGGAGGGGATGAACCAGATGCACCAGAAGCGGTTCCTCTGCGACCTCACCATCGCCACCAAAACGAAGTCCTTCGAGGTGCATAAACTCATCCTGGCTTCCTGCAGCGAGTACTTCCACCGCCTGCTGCAGAGAGACCCTCAGCTGCATCGCGTGGAGCTCCACGACGTGTCCCCACTGGGCCTGGCCACCACCATCACCTACGCCTACACGGGCAAGCTGAGCCTCTCCCTCCACACCATCGGCAGCACCATCGCCGCGGCCACCCGGCTGCAGGTACCGGCGCTGCTGAGGATGTGCAGCGACTTCCTCACGCGGGAGATGGCTGTGGAGAACTGCGTCTACATCGCCAACATCTCCACCAACTTCGGCCTCGACCAGGTGAAAGACGCCACGTGGAAATTCATCAGGGAAAACTTCCTGGAGTTCTCCAAGACTGAGCAGTTCATGAAGCTTCCCTTTGCTCAGATCAATGGGCTGCTGATGGACGATGGCCTGCAGATACCCAGCGAGGTTGCTGCCTTCCAGATTGCTGTCAAGTGGCTGGAGTTTGACCCGAAACGGGTCCGGTATGCTGCTGACCTCCTGAGCAACATTCGCTTTGGCACAATGTCTGCTCCAGACCTGGTCAACCATGTGCAGCCTGTGCCACGCATGATGCAAGATCCACGGTGCCACAAGCTCCTTGTCGATGCTATGAATTACCACCTGCTCCCCCACCAGCAGAACAGCCTTCAGTCTCGGAGAACCAGGATACGGGGAGGCCAGAGGGTGCTTGTCACAGTTGGGGGTCGTCCAGCGTTAACTGAGAAGGCTCTGAGCAGGGAGATCAGCTACAGGGATGCAGAGGGAAACTGGCACAAGCTGACAGAGATGCCAGCAAAGAGTTTTAACCAGTGTGTGGTGGTGATGGATGGATTCATCTACATTGCAGGTGGGGAAGACCAGAATGATGCAAGGAACCAGGCCAAGCATGCCGTCAGCAGCCTGAGCAGGTAAGACAGGCCCCATGTGGCCATGCAGGGGGTTCAGTCTAGGGCCAGCCTTGTCCTGCTCTGGTTTGCCTGGGTTCATTTTAAGGTCTATTTACTGCCTGTAAGATTCCTGTTGCCCTTCAGGCTTTCTTTTCTTTACCTCCTTCATCATTTAAATGACAAGGTTTGTTTCTAAATCCCCATAAACCTGTCACTGGATCCCCAAGGGATTTACTACTCAAAAAAAAAAAAGGAGTAACCATGGCAACCTGACATGCAGTATTTGGTTTGTAACATAAACCTGACTTCCTCAGTGTCTGTGCCCGTGGCTTGGCTCAGGCACCAGAGACTCCACACACAATGACAGTGTCAGCACTGCTCGAGGCCAGCCCTGTGTGGCTGCTGATCACCCCACTGCAGATAGGAGCTGTCATGGGCTCTTTCTCCTGCACCAAGGGAGGCTGAAGGGACGCACTGACTTCCTGTTCCTGGCCAGTACAAGCTTATCCACCTTCTCCAGCCTGGCCTTAGTCCTTGTGGCATTGCTCTGGGGACCTGGCAGCTCCACTTCCCTCTCCTGTCTCAGACACACAGCAGGAACTGGCTTCTTGTCATGTGCCTGGCTTTGGCTTGGCACGGTGGGCAGGGAGTGCTTGTCCCTAGTCCTACCTGCCAAGACCCAATAGAGAGGACTGTGACAGTACTTGGGGCACCTCAGATCCATAGCTCTCTCCTTTTCCAAGCCAGGCTGGTGGTGGAAGGAGCACTGCTGGGCCATCCCAAGAGTTACAGCAGCAATGCCAGCAGCCACAGGCAGGATCTAGCCCTGTTCAGTGCTGTCGTCTCCATCTGCACTGCCTGTCAGGAGGGGGTTTTACTGCTGGAGAAGCAGAGAGGTTCTTCAGAGCACAAACTGCCTCCCTCAAAGGCAGGTGTCTGGCAGGCCCCACTTCTCCCTGTGGCTCTGATGCCAATCCTGGGCACACAGATCTCCCTTTGTCCTCAGGTACGACCCTCGCTTCAACACATGGCTGCACCTGGCCAGCATGCAGCACAGGAGGTCACACTTCAGCCTCAGTGCCTGCCACGGGCTCCTCTATGCTGTGGGAGGGCGCAACGCCGAGGGCCCTTTGGCATCCCTGGAGTGCTACGTCCCCACCACCAACAGGTGGCGGAGCAAGGCGAGCCTGGAGACACCGCGCTGCTGCCACGCTACCACCGTCATCGACGGCAAGCTCCTGGTCACTGGGGGCTACATCAACCATGCCTATTCCCGAACCGTGCTCTGTTACGATCCCAGCACCGACTCCTGGAGGGAGCAGGCAATGCTCAGCACCCCCCGGGGCTGGCACTGCGCGGCCACCGTGGCCGACAGAGCCTATGTACTGGGTGGGAGCCAGGTGGGGCCCCAGGGCGAGCGGGTGGACGTGACGGCCGTGGAGTGCTACAGCCCAGTCACGGGGCAGTGGAGTTACATGGCACCGCTGCCCACGGGGGTCAGCACGGCCGGGGTGGCTCTGCTGGAGGGTTGTTTGTGCCTCGTGGGTGGCTGGAATGAGAATGGGAAGAGGTATCAGAAGTGCGTCCAACGCTACAACCCCGACCTCAATGAGTGGGCTGAGGACAAGGATCTCCCTGAGGCCACTGTGGGTGTCTCATGCTGCACCATCACCCTCCCGCGCCCTCTGAGCTCTGAGTCTCGGGCCAGCTCTGTGGGCTCAGCAGCAGCCAGCATGTAAAGAGCCCTGGGTGCCACGTAGCTTGTGCCAGCAGCCAGGGAAGGAGACGGAGCTCAGAGGTGTGGGGTAGCTGGATGGGGAGGTACACTGATGTCTGCAGTCACTGCAAAGCCTCAGCCACTCTTGTTCCATCACAAGTTTGGATCACTCTAGAAGAGTGTCTTCTGAGCTACCTGCATCCCCATCCCACAGCTGAGGCAGGGATTACTCAAGCAGGGCCACTGAGCATCAGGGCAAACACTCTTGGTTTTGTTCTGGTTTTCTTTGCACAACACAGTGGACGAATATCCAGGAAGCCAACGTGCTGCTGAAGGGAACCCCAATGTGCCATAAAGATGTCAAGACAAAAGCTTCAGTAAAGCAGGCTGCTTTTCATTGCTCACCACAGTGAAGTTCTCATGCAGGAACTGATTTTCCCCTGAGAAGTCCCAATCACTTTAGAGTTCACCTCAAGCATGGAGCTACACCACAGCAGAACATCATTCCCGTTCAAATTCCACTTCCCTCTGTGTGTTTCAGCATGCACAGCACGCACTGCCCTCTGTATCTTGGAGTGGGCTCCATCCTGAGCAGTGCTGGCAAACTTCCCTGCTTTACAACTGCAAATAGGCTCGAGAAAGTAAGGGTCTGGTCTTTAACACTGCACAGTGACTGGGGAAATGCGTGCAGACTGGCATGGAAGTGAGTTTGCCCTTAATTTTTTTACTGTAGCTTTTTATTGTAAGGTGCAGGAGAAAACCAAGCACAAGAGGCAGGAGCAATGGGTGTTCCTGAACCCTACTTGTGTGAGCTGCCCTGTCCTGCAGGGAATCTTCTCTTTAAACAATAAAGACCATTCCTTTGCAGGGGAGAACTGTCTGGCTGGGTAATTACAGCAGTGTTAAGCTCACACGTGAAGCATTTTAACAGAGCAGCTCACCTCTTTGGGATTTTAACTGCTTCAGAGTTCTAGCACCATGATCTGTGGGGCAGAAACAACTCCACCAGCTGCAGGTCTCACACCACCCAGGACAGCAGCATGGCTCCAGGGTTCTGCTGGCTGATCCCAGCTGCCCCTCCAGGGCACAGGGTTTGAATCCCAGTTTAGAGACACCACGGGCCTCAACTCATCCCCTCAGCCCCTTTCATAAAGAGCCCTCATCCACACTTTGGCTCCATAACTCTGCTTTACTAAGAGGGTGCATGTGCCATTTCCTTGGGAAGCCAAATAGTTCCAGAGCAGCCAAGTTTCTCCCACTGCCTTGGACTCTCTCATTCACTAGGAACCCTCAACACTGCAGCTTGGTCTGTTGAGGACCAGGCCCAGCACTGCACTCCCCTCAGATATTCAAGCCTCCAGAGCTCCCCCTCAACAACTCCAGTAGTCAGAAAGCATGGATTTGTTTTCTTCTTTCTACACCCACTTGCAGACTCCAAAGCTCTACATACCACCTGTGCAGCTGGACGCAAAGTAGAGACAGCACCACATACTTCCAACGCTTGCTCCTGAGAGCAGTGTGCTCTCTTCATGTCCACATCCTTCTGCTTCCCTTGGAGTGAGTGCCTCTTGCTCCCAGCAGCCTCCCAGCTCAGGAGGAGCCCCCACAAAATTCACAACAGGAGATAGAGCTTAGAAAAATTTATTTGCCTTTTTTTAGTAACAGGGACTGTTCATTTACCAGGAAGGATGATGCCATCATACTGTGAGGGAAACAAAAGACAGGAGCAAGTGAGAATGTACCACCAGGTAGAGGTGCAGTGCTGCTGTGCAGGAAACCAAGCTGCCACATTCACCCCAGGCCAGGCAAGAGAGACATGAACCACCAGCTCCCTGCAGCCAGCTGCTTTGCTCCTGCACTGGTGCCTTCCAAGGAGGGAACAAGCACTGAACTCTGCTCAGCAGCCCAGTTAAACAAGCAGCCCAACCACAGGCAGATCTGACCAAACTACACTCATCCCTTTTACAGTCCAAAGATATGGGTCCTGAAGGAAGCTACACCACAGCAAGCAGAACCACTCTGCAGGAGCAGGCTGGCACCCTCCCTGCATAGGGTACAATAATGTAGGTGTAGGCAGAGCCTACAAACCATCCAACCCCTTCCACCTCTGAAAAAGCACCAATTCCCATCTGAGCATTTCCAGCCAAGCACTCAGCACCTTCTATCCACTGCCCAGCCTAGCTCAGAGCTGTGCACAGATAAACCCAGACAAACTCATTTCATTTGGACTACTCCATCCTCCAAGTCTGGCAGCTGAGCTAGGAGCTGTCAGACAAATCCTAACCCTGCCTCACCATTCCTGATCCACACACGTTAAAAACACCTCCAAACAACACCTGAGAGACTTACACAAGAGCTGACCCTCCCCCAGCTATGCTGCTGCAACTGCTCTTTGAGTTCAGCACACACAAGAGAAGCATGACCAGCGCTTGCACGCAAACACAGCCTCACTGCTGCAGAACAGCAATAATCAACAATCAACAGTGATCTCCATCTCCTCCTGCCCAGTGACTTGCTCCTTATTCAGAAACTCTTGGGATACAAAATAAAGCTGGACTTTACCTTTTGCTGGAACCAACGCATGGCTTCCTCCTTCCCAATTCTGTGCTTGGCTCCGATGTTGCCAGTCCTGCGCTTCTTGTCGGCGATGCTGAAAC
This sequence comes from Loriculus beryllinus, assembly GCA_039877255.1. Taxonomy (NCBI): domain Eukaryota; kingdom Metazoa; phylum Chordata; class Aves; order Psittaciformes; family Psittacidae; genus Loriculus; species Loriculus beryllinus. The sequence goes on from JBCJKH010033452.1 coordinate 8,525, forward strand.
CGGGCCTGCCCAGCACCTGCCCCGAGAGCAGACCCACAGCACTGCTTTATTCTGCCAGTGATTTTCTTTAAACTTCACAGGTTTTTTAGGATGGGAGGCTGGAATTTCCACATCAATAACGTCTCATTGTCCGATTCACATTCAAGACCAAGGGCGTTATCCTCAATGGAAATATAAGGCTACAAGGAGAGCCCCTGGGTTATGCAACTCAGCACAACTGACTTGGAGAAACTAAATGGAGTGGGAAGATCCATACCCAGAGGCTCGAGAGAACAGATCCACCAACCAGCACTGCTAACATGGGTGGAACAGCTTCCCTCTGCTTCAGACATTGAACGTGAAGCACAGCACAATGGAATGAATGAGACCCACCAGCCCTCACACAGCAGAGAGCCTTCAAGCAACAGCCATCCTTCTGCCTGCATTCCCAAAGCCCCTGCTGCACCTTCCTCCCCCAAACCCAGCACAGCCTCTTCAGTGCTACTTCAGGAGTACCAGTACAAGCAGCAGCACTTCCTTTTGAAGAGGCTTTGTGTGACACATCATAAACCTGGAATTTTACAGCAGTGCCTCTCAGTTTACACTGGAATTTTGGGGGCATTTTCTACCATCCAGAGCTGAGCAGCAGGTTCACGAGCAAATTACTATTCTAGGTGCCTTCTAGAGCTTTCACACAAGCCCAGTGGCTGCAAGGAAGCAGGGAATACGCACCACGTAAAAGTCCAAGCCGTAGATACCAATGCTGGGATCGTATTTAATCCCCAGGTCGATGTGCTCCTGGATTCCAAAGCCAAAGTTCCCCGTGTCTGAGAAGTTGTTTTTTCTCAGCTCGTATTCTCGCACCTGCAACAGTGATTGTCAGTCACTATTTCATCATTGCAGAGGCAGCAGCCCTGTGTGTTCTACCAACTGCCACCATCCCAACTCACCTCATGCTACTTCATCTTTAGCCCTAAGGTTTTACTCCCAAAGCCTGCTCATAAATCAGTGCAGCAGAGACAGAACTCCATAAGAAAGCAGAAACCACACCAACTCACTCTTAAAAGTGGATGGAAGAGCGAGCAGAGGAATGGTGCAAACACAGAGGTCTGTGGTGTATCTGTGACTGACCTGTCACCAGCTCGGCTACAACATTTCAAAGCACACATCTCTTCAGCTGGGACAGATTCAGTTTTGTTCTTTCCCAAATCAAAGATCCAGACGAGCCAAATCCTTACCTTCAAGCCCTTCTCCAGAATCTCCTCTGCTTTGGCCCCACGAACTGTGCAATGAACAGCAATCTTCTCATTTCTTCTGATTCCAAAGGATCGCACAGTGTAGCGTGCTGTAGGCAGCAATAATTACACTAAGAGGCTATTCAAAGGATTCCCACCAAAGGAATACATAAATAGCTCAAGAGCAGCAAAGAAATCAATTTAAAAGAAAGGATGCTTGGGAGGGACTCTTCATTAGGGACTGTAGTGACAGGACAAGGGGTAATGGGTTCAAACTTAAACAGGGAAGGTTTAGA
>JBCJKH010033453.1:0-17681 GCA_039877255.1 Loriculus beryllinus
CTAGCAGCAGCTTTCAGGCCAAAGTTTTCAAACCAGTTGCAGGTGTGCAGATGCACATGCACGGAGTGTCTCCCTTTTGGAATGTCTCCAGCTTGTACTAAGGTCACACTGGTGACAATCACCCAGCTGAATGGACAGCCTTTCATCTTTTTGAAAGACAGTATTTAATTGTCTTGAGTGCTGAGATCAGTATTTGCAGAATTGGGTTTTTAGTCCACTTGATTGGATAATATCTGATGTTCTGTCCCACCACCTTGCTTTTAATTACTGTTTTTTGGAGATTAGGATCTGACAAACAGTCACTTTATGTATTGAAGGTTTTAAAAATCTATTGGTTTATCACACCCTATTGTTTCATTTTATACTACATTTACTGTCAAGGCTGCCGTGAGCATTAATTAAACAATACTTGAAGTGTCAATACAAAATGCAAGTATAGAAACAACTGATTTTCAGGCAAAATCAACAAATGGGATAAAATCCTGAATTCTAAGTAATCTGCTTTATCAAATTGAACTTAAACATCTCAAAACTTAGAAAATCGTAATGAACTATTGCCAATGTTCTCTGTATACTTTAACATTTTCCTTAAATCTTCCACAATATTTAGTTTTCAGTTTCCAAACCCCAAGAACTTGGGCAGGTTTTGCTGTGGATTTTTAAGACGACCAGGGAATAGATCTTTCTGATCCTTGAAAGCAGCTGTAACTTCCCTGCTGGTGAAGGTTCTCTCCATGTGCAGAACTGTAAATACCTCTGACACAAGTGTGGACATTTGCAGTACGCAACATTTGCTCAGAGAATTAGAGCGAAATCAGCTGTTCAAGCTTTGGATCTGAAATTGTCCGAGTAAACTGGACACTGAATGAAAACCATACTATTGTGGTTTAAGCACAGACAACAACTAAAGTACCATGCAGCTGCTCACTTACTTCCCTCTTGGTGGAATGGGGAAGAGAATTTGGAATAAAAAGATAACCTGTGTTGCGAAAAGAGCAGTATAATTGAAACAAATAATAATATAATCATAACAACTTTAATAATAAAAGGAAATAGGAATAAACCCAAAAAAAGGCAAGTGGTGTACAACTGCTCACCACGTGCATCGCTCACCAGGCAATGATTGGTCCCTTCTGGGTAGCACCCCCCAGTTTCTATACTGGGCATGACGTGCTGTGGTATGCAATACCCCTTTGGCCAGTTTGAGCCAGGTGTCCTCTGTTTGCTCCCTCCCTGCTTCCTGTGCTCCTCCTCACTGGCAGAGCATGAGAGACTCAATGTCCTTGATCAGGGTACATGCTACTCGACAACAGCTAGAACACTGGTGTGTTATCAGCATTGTTCTCAGACTAAAGCCAAACACAACACTGCACCAGCTACTGGAAAGAAAATTAACTCTATCTCTGCTGAAACCAAGGCAGGTGCTTTGTAACATTATCTGATCCTGTGAGTAGATTATGTGTTATTTGAATGGAGGGAGAATAGAAAATGTAATTGGAACTGAGCTGAACTCTGCAGAAATGTGAATATTAATTCAAAGATGCTGGACCTGTGAGGGATTTTCAAATTTATACTTCCATAGTACAGCATGTAAAGTGTTTGTGTCATCCTCAGAAGTAAAACCTCTCAAACAGCTGGTACACCCTTGATTGTTCAGGTGTTTCAGGTCTGTGTCATAATGTAAAGCCTTTTAGTTTTCTGTCACAAAGTCAGGATGCTCATTCAGTCACTTCTCCTACCAACATTTTCTCTGAAACATGAATTTTTGTTTTGAACTGGGATGAGGCCGTTCTGGTCCTTGTCCAACGCGGGTGGGGAAATTAATGTGTTTGGTTTGAATTCTTATCTTCATTCTACCCTTGAAGCGGTGTTCACCCTCAGGTCCATCTCCAGTGCAGAGCTCCATAGGGGAGCCCTATGACAACACTGCAAAAGGTCTGCACTTTCTTATTTCAATAACAGAGTCCTGAGGTGTTTGGAGGAATCCACCTTCTACTTCTCCTCCCCTCCCAGCTACCTCCCTTTAAGGGACCAGCCACAAACCTTCATCCCCTGCCCTTAGTGACCTCATGCTGTTCTTACATGAAGGGAGGATGAAGGAGAAAGAAAACCCCAGTCCCCTCAGACCTAAGTATTTTCTCCCTTTCTGTGAAGGGAGGTGGCTTTAAAACCTCTGAACACACCTTTCCTAATGCAAATACTTTCACAGGTCTTTTTGAATGTAATAGATTAAAAATTAAATGTGAGGTTTGGAATAGAACTGCCAACCTGTATTTGCTTTTGTCAGAGTATTGCATAGTAACCTGGACGACAGATTTCTCTGAAGACCATGTTTCAGCTGAAGTTTTGTTTTAAAAATTCCTCATAAAAACCATGCTGTTCTGATTTCTTAGTGGTATTTTTACTTGCTTACCAGTTTCTGTAGCAGTGTACCATCATGCCTTTTGTTGGTGAAAGAACACTGAAGCATGGAGTACTTGTCTACAGTGCAGTAGGTTATCAGAAATGTGGGACAGAGTTTAAAACGAGAAAAAGGAGAATAAATTACAAGTCTCATGAGGTACAATTACTTGACTTACTTCAGCACTTCAGTTTCATATAAGGATAACTGCATAGATAATCCTGCTCTAATTCTTGAGTGGTCAGCCCAAGTGCTTTAGCCTCTTAAGATCCTTCAATGCAGCATTTTTTGTATATAGCATATATAAATATATATAGCCTGCTTCTTCACCTACAAACAGTAGCTACTGTTTCAAAATTTTCAGGTAATAGGAGGACAAAATACTTTTTTATAAGCCTGACATAAAAGTGATGCAGTGCAGGAGAACCGTAAATAGAAAAGGAAAGCAGCAATAGAAAAAAGCCTGTAATGCATAACCTTTGGCCCAGCAGCTCTGCTTGCACAGCTGGTCTGGCATTAGCATTGCCTCAAGGGAGGCCTCAGTTTGTCTGACCTGGAGATTCTCACCCTTTCAGTAAGCAGAAAATGGGATAATACTGAGGTAATACTTTCCCTCCTGAGAGAGGTGAGATTTATTAGCAGTTTTACATGTTATTTTGTTTATCATGGAAAATAGTCTCAGAAAGAGCTTATTGCCTCAGTTCCCTGAACACAATTATACGTTAAGGGACTGTGGGAGCAGCAACTTAGGAGAATCAAACCACAAAAATAAGGAAGAGAGTGTTTCATTAAAGGCACAGCTCATACTAAGCTCAGCAGAGCTCTGAAACCATGCTGCAGTGAGGAGTGAAGGTAAATTACCTCCCTGATTTCTCCAGGTATGAGCGTCCTGATGTCCTGCCCATGCAGGGGCAGCATCACTGTACAGGTTGTTCCAGCTCTACCTCAAGGCCAGAGGCTGTCAAGGGTTTTCTGGTTAAACATTTCTCTGTTGGAAAGTGCCACTTCAGTGAAACTGAAATGTTTACTCGATTTTGACATAATTCATCTTTGAAATGAATTTTGGTTATGCTTTGAAAAAAAATCTTTTTGTTTTGAAAGCTGCAAATAAAATATTTAAGCAATGATGCTTTGGTTTACCACTTTGTAAAATATTTTTGTTTTTAACGGTGCTTTCTGGCTTCCAATTTGTTGTCTCAGACTTGTATGTATAAATAAATCAGATATGAAACACAATCAATGATCATGTAAAAACAACAAGGATTTTCAAAAATTTGCCCTTGATTTTAAGGAGGAACCACTGTAATAATCCAATGTAATAATCCACTGTAATAATCCAATTCCAGCATTTCTGTTTTCACTCTGGTGTTTGAAACAGAAACCCTCTTAGTAAAGCACCTTCACACATCAATACTATTAGCGCTGAGTACTCTGGAAAAAAAACAGTGCTTGTATATGCAGAAGTATATTTTGCACTGAAAAGGTCAGCTGCTCATGGGAGCAATGCAAGACCATTCTGTTCAGCTAATACAAACTGCAGTCTTAGAATATTAACTGCAAATTCATCAGAACACTACTAACTCCAGAAAAAATGCATAGGAAAATTAAAGGGGCAGCTTCTCTAATATAGTAAGTAGATATAAAGTGGGCAGGTTGTCTAAAATTACAGCAGTCTAGTCATTCAATGAATTTATGCAGAAATGGAAATGTGGATAACACACTGCAGCTGACTAGGTTATACCAGCATTAAGTGATGCTCTGAGTACATCTACAGTAATTTCCCATAAAGAGACAAGCAAGCTGTTTTCCTTACAGGAAAAAATTGAGTATGACACCACCAGTAGGCATATTTAGAAAGGGCTTTTTCAAAGGAGTCTGACAGATAACTATCTATTTTCTGATTAAAATGTGATCTGAGTGTCTGGTTTTCTTGGGTTTCTATCAAAATCTCTGCAAAAATGTATTTATTTTCCTCATATAGACAAGTATGAGCATGTTTGGAGCATTTAAATTAAGTCAGTGAATACTGAAGATTATCCATAATAGCAATCTAAAGCAATTTTTTTCATCCTTGGAAAACAGAAGTTTAAAGTTGCAATCCTCCTCTGATTAGGGTGCCTTAGTCCATGCTCTGCTCCAGGGCACACAGAAGCTGTCATTAGGTTCAGCATTGCCTCAGGTGGAAATCCTTTGAGTAAGTAGTTGTGTATGACTGTGAATTTTATAGTGTGGATCAGTATGGAAGGAAATCAGCTAGGAAAACTGATGTATCAAAGTAAACTTGAAATAAGGCATGACAAGAGTATAAGAAAATTCTTGTGTGTTCCCAAACTGGAAAAACACTGGTGAAAGTATTACTGAGAAGAAGTGATTGCCATTGGGCTGAAATATCTAGATATCACTGTATACAATACATCTTCCTAATACTCTTTTGATTATCAATATATGCAAATTATTAGTTTTTAAACTATAATTTATTCATGGATTGGTCAATTCAGAATATGTGAATTGGAGAGTTCTTCTCTCCAAGTATCCGAACCATGTTATCTTAAGCCCTGCAGTCACAGGGAAAATACATTTTACATATTTGAGAATTGCTCCATTCCTACTCCAGCCCTGCACTTTCCAATTCAAAGGAAAGGGAGGCAGCAGAAAGATCTTAAAAATATTTTTGTAAAAGGATAATTTCTTCATTTAAGTAATATGTGCAGGGCAGAGCTAAAGGCAATGTTCACTCGTTCCAGCACTGATCCATTGCGCAATACAAACTGTGATCTTGAAAGTTAATCAATGAAAGTCCCTTGATGTGGCAAAGCGCAAAGCAATTCCCCACACAGACTTGAGGTAGATAGTATGTTCTCCAGATCTATGTTATAGAACAGAATAAAATAATATCATCTGTTTTAAGATAGGACGACCTGTCAGAGGAAGAATGGTATCAGTGGAAGAGTTGTTGCTTTTACTCAGAAAAAGGGTAAATATGAGACTCAGTTATGTACACAGTGAAGATTTTAAGTATTTTTTCAGTCACAGGCATTCTTTAGGTTGATGAAGGTTAGGTACAGAGAAAACTCTGGTCTCCTGGTTTCCTAAACTGGGGCCCTGTGAAACACGCTGCCTCTCCGACTGTTCAGCACACAAAGGTTTCTTTTCCATGAAAAAAAGAGCTTGGAGGAAAAATAAGAGGTGATGAATCACATGTCAGGGTTGCCCCCATGGTGGAGCCTTTGTGTGCACCCAGATTCAGGAACTCAGTCCATCTTCTTGCTAAGTTTTGCCGTTAATGTATGAAGAGTTGAAGTAGACAAATGCTGCTTGAAAATCTCAGAAGGTGCCAGGTTTGGTGTTTTAAGCTATTTGTATCAGAAAAAAAAAAAAAAGGAAACATCACAATTACATTAAATCCAGTGTTTTCAGGTCATTCTGACAGTTTTCAATAATGTTAAAGTAAATTCAATTTATATAAATCTCAGGGTGCTTTCTTTTAATTTTATCCATTTACCTTCATCCTGAGCAAGCTAACTTATATTTGAGTAAAGCAGGACTTGTTTGGCTATAGCATATTTTCCCAAAAGACATCAAAGTCTTCATTTGAAGGTAAATAAAATCTTCAGCTAAGGCTATCAAATGATGGGAAAGCTACCACCTTCCCAGGTGCTTTTATAATCACCACTGTTGTTCATATCTCATCTTTTTGTTATTCTGTATGATTTCATTGCCCACATCAAGCTTCACCATTTGTCATCTGCATATTGTCTCCAGTAGATATTTACTATATACTTTGAGATAATGGATAAAAAAACCGTAGTGTTGGGCTTTGCTGTGATCCCTGTGAGCCTCTAATAGGCATGCTCATATGCTGCAAGCAGTTTAGGTGACCCTGTTGTTTATCACATTCTGTCAGTCAAATATAGTATTTATTTTTTTCTGCTTTCAAATTTCATTTTGCTGTTGGCTTGGAAAAGCAAAGTACATTCTGTTTGCTCTAGCAGTTCAGTTTTCTTTCAGACCTTTACATGAAGGCAAGCTGTTTGACATAGATGTTTATTATTTACTTTTACTCATTAAATATTTAAACTGTACTTCTGAGATCACATGAATCAAAAATAATACATTTGGGGAAATAGCTATTTCCTACCTTTGATTCAAAAAAAGAAAAACGTTAACATGTTTGCATTAGAGTTACCTTCTTACTGTATGTATGGAAAAGTTGCAATTACAGAAGATTGGGCTTGATTATAATTTTTAAGTCAAGAAATCTGTTAACCTGCTCAATACAAGACTTCCCAAATATGGATTAAAATCATCCTCAGAGTACAGGGAGTGAGCGAGTGGCTTTGTGGTTCTGAGTTACTTAAACCACAACAGGAGACATTTACACTGGCTCCAATTCAGAATTGTGCCACAATAAACTCTGGAAATGTCTAACGCTGCAAGCAGTAAGTTTTGAAAATGCTAAATAAGTTTGACCTCCTGATAATGAATTGTGCTCTTCGACAGCTGGGTTTCAATGCTTCAGTCCTGTTTGTCAAAACTGCTCAGAATTGCCATTCTGCTGAGGAATACACTCCCACACACTAGAAACCTTGGGTTTCATTTGTGTGCCAGGAAAACTTTGGACAATATGATTTGGGTGTATCTTCAATTGTCAGGTCCCAAAATAACAAGCCTAAATTCCAGCAAAGAGGTGTTAGCATAAAAAGGACTTCATGTACAGCCAACAGGTGAAAAAGCTAGGAAACAAGCTGTCAGTCATATTGTCATAACAATAATGCAACATTGACTTCAAATTTTAGGAGTTTTGGTATATAAGACAGTCATGAGGAAAATGTGTGTCTCCCTGTTAGGCCCAATTCAGATAAAAACAGATTTAATGCATCAAACTGCTGAACAGTTTTGAAAGTCAAACATACTACATGCACACTGCTCAGTAATGCTTATTTTTCAATTTTAGAACAGAAAATGCAAGGACGGTAGAAATTCTCATTTCTGAGTGCTCTGTGTACTTGAAATCAAAAATCCACTGCAGACTTTGAAGTTGTTTGCACCATCTGCTTGTCAGAGAGCAACAGAAGGGGGCTGCTCCATGGATGATGATGAGCTGAAGGTCACAGCCAGGGTGGCAGATCAGTCACCTTACTGACAAGGTGCAGTATCCCATGGTACCCAAGTAAGAAGAGCACAGTGGGTCCCTTGTCCGTAACCAGCATCAGTCACAACCCAATGATTGCCAGACAAGTCTGCAGTGACAAGGAAGGATCAAACTAGGAAGTCAAGTCATCAAGCTGTGATGGGAATTGTGGTATAACACTGGGTACAGGCATCCCTGTTACAAACCTTGGACAAGAAGTGAGTTCATTAATACTGGTCCCAGGTGAAGAGGCGAGGCCTCAGAATCCTACAGCTCTCCTGCAAATCTGATCTAAGGCTAGTTACACAGCTGCAATGCATCAGGGCAAGCTTTGAACACAGCAGAGTGCAGAGTTGCAGAGCGTCAGCCAGTGCCCTGACACTGCTCACCTTTGGATAACCCAGTTGAAGACCTGGATTAATGACAACTGAGAACTTTCAGAGACCTGGAAGCTTCCAAAGATTCTTCCCAATTTGTGTTTGCTATGCTATCAAGCATATGCAATCAGTCAAACTATTTTCTGATATCTCCTCTATTGTTAGGCTTTGAATATCAGAATATTCTATAAAAGCAAGTAATCCTTCAGCAGATAAGATGGCAATGAAGAAAAATTGGATAACTTGTCCAGCTAGGTTTCAGTGAAGAAATAGCAATTATAAACAAATTCTATTGATGTACACATTGCTCGTACTGTTTAGCAAAGGATATACGTCTCAACTTTGCATTATCCACAGGTCTGACTTGTCTTGCTAGTGATTTGGTTAAAGTGTCCAGAACTCCACAAGAACAGTGTTGCAAAGCTGCCTATTCCTAACAAGCTATTTTGGCAATACACAGCAAATACCTGTAAAAAGCTGGTAAGTCAACAGCATCTTAGTGCACTCCGTGCTGCCATTCACGTTAACCTCCTACACTTTGATTAACCACTGCCTTTTTGCTCATAGATCACTAATACAGACAACAGATGCCTCAGTCTGCCAGCATGGTCTAGTTTGAATTTTGACATGACAAGGATGGTTACAAACTGCATAAAATTGTATCTTCTAATGAGTCCAACAAAATGATTTCCTACTTGCAGTCAGTGCAAACATTTAAATAACATTCCAAAGCATGAGCTGCATCCAATCTTCTTTGATGTAAAGCTAGATCAAATATGTGCGTTAGGCACACATGCCAAAATTAAAGTTTGAAATATGCTTTTGTATTGACTAGCTGGCTTAGCCTGGGTTGCACATGCTCACATACTTCCCTAATCTGCAAGTCAGCTGCAGATCTCTGCTCATCTCATGTCATTTGCCACAGAGAGCTGATTGGAGTGTGGTTATATTTCACTCTATTTACCGCATGAAAATATTTCTCTTAACAGTTGCTCGTGTTAAGCATATGTATTCATCACTAGGATGCAGCTCATTAACTATTAGGGAAGATCCAGGCTCTTGCTCATCTGCAATTGCATGAAAATGGTTCCAATATGCTTGTAGTTTCACAGTCTGAAATAATCCCTGTGGTGTAAGTCTGAGCAGACAGCCTGGAGTCAGGCTGGTGAGAAATATGTTACTCATCAGAAACAAAAGATTCAGCAGTCCTGCAATCCAAAATGAAGACCCTTAAGCAGAACCAGCTGAACAGGCTATAAACTGGCCAGTCTGCAGTCAGCTTGCAACCTGTATTCACCAGTGTGGCCACTATGTCTCACAGAATGAATGAAAAGCTGTGAATAAAGAAGACAGAAGGCAGACTACTGTTAGGAGTGATGGCAGGTCCTCAGCATGAATAAGCACAGAGGGAGCTGCTGATGGATTTGACAAGGGAAATGTGTTTGCTGAATGGCTGGGCTGCCTAGAAAACTGAATTTTGCAATTCTTTATCTGCAACTGTTCATTCTTGCAAAACTTCTGTAGAAGCCACAACAGTGGGCAATTCTGTTTCCATCATTACGCGTGTGACCATCACCCATGGACTACTAATATGTCTTCTGCCTTGGGGTCCTGGGTTCAGCAGTAGCAGTCATTTTTTTCTCCTTCTTAGCAGCTGATGCAGTGCTCTCTTTTTTGACTTTCAGCCTGGGAACAGCTGCAATATATCCTAATGTAGTCAGGACTTAACTGTATGCCCACCTGTAAGGACTCCTTGTTGGCAAACACCTCTAGTCATTACAGAAGCTGTAAAAGCTCCAAAATTCCAACATCTGAATATTTTTGTGCTGACTTTGAGTTGTCTAGTTTGGAGAAGAGGAGGCTGAGGAGTGACTTCATTCCTCTCCTAACAGCTTCCTGAGGAGGGGAAGTGGACAGGGAGGTGCTGACCATTTCTTGCTGGTATCCAGTGACAGGACATGTGGGAATGATGCAAAGGTGCAAGGGGGGAGGTTCAGACATTGGGAAGCATTACTTTACTGAGGAGGTGGTCAAACACTGAAACAGTCTTCCTAGAGAGGTGTTAATGCCCCATGTTTGTCAGTGTTTGAGGCGTTTGGACAATGCCCTTAACAAAATGCTTTTTGGTCAGCTCCGAACTGGTCATGCAGTTAGACCAGATGATCATTGTGGGTTCCTTCTAGCTGAAATCCTCTCTCCTCTTCTTGCCTTGCCTCTCCTCTCCTTCCCTTGCCTCTCTTCTCCTCTCCTTGACTGTGGCCACTGATTTAATCCATTTAAAACATATTCTAGCCATGTGATCTGTTCTCAACAGGAAAGGATGGTCACCATTTTATGTTTTAAAAACTAAATTGGATCATTTTCTCTGTATAATTAAATAATTGTATATAGTCTATGTGTGATAATCATATAAAAAGTACAGCATTCACTATTACAAATATTCACTGTGTACCAGTTTGAATTTTATTTACTTCAAACCGTCTTACATTGTTATGCTTTTAACTGCCAGATTAAAGAGTCCGCTAATGTATTTGTTTACTGTACTAGAAAAGCAAGAAGAGAACCAATTTGAAGATCAAAGAGGATTAGATAGATACAGCTGCTTAATTCAGCCATTTGAACTTGTTTATCATTAAAACACATTGCTTTGGTGTAGACACTGCAGTTTTAACTGGTGTTGATTTTCAGCTCCTAGAATGAAATTTGAATGGGCTTATTTAGAATAAACTTGGGATCAGAACTGCCATGACTAAATTTGGTAGGCAGAATCAGTATGTTTCCTTCCAGAGAACAAAACACGCTCTAGGCTGTAAGAATTTTTCTTACACAGAAAAGATCATTGCTTAGAAATCAGGCTTTGAGGACAGCCTGTGAAGACTTGTGGCACCAAGAAGCAACCTTTATATTAAAAAATCACTTCTCATTCCTTCAGTAGCTTAATAGCAGCATGTCACATAATGTCAGATCTCATGGCTGGGACTGTTACCTTTTGACTCCACTGAGCGTTTCAAAAAGGTAACCCATGCTCACAGAAATCACATGATGGGGAAGAAAATCTAACACTATCTAGTCAGTCTCTGGGTAGTTTCAGAAGGCCGGCTCGATAATTTAATGAATTAGTATTTGTGCCTGATTCCCTCCTCCTGAGCATGTTCAAGTGCGCTGCCTTTTATTGCATGAGAATGAATACTTCCCCCCTTTCTGGTGACTCTAACAAGGACAGCTGACACAATCAGAGAAGATATCAAAGGTGTCTGATTTGCCCTGCTCCGAGCCTGCTCCGAGGGCTGAAGTATAACACACAGTCCCTTGTTACCGAAGGGCAAAGGGAACCTGTGGCACTTGTAGCCACCTAAGAATGGTTACAAATCAAACCAGACAAAGGCACAGAGGATAATCATGGTCCACATCCATGGAATCTTAAAAACATCAAACATTGCAAGATTAAGGTAGAAGAACATAAGAAACCAAAGCCCCAAATTACTTCTTTTGGAAGTCTGAATGCTAAAACTGCAAATTTAACAATTAGCCGAGTCCAAGCGTTCATCAAAGCCAGATTCCCTATTAGCAAAGAGCTCAGTACAGACTGCTGAGTTGTAAATGTGGTCTCCTGGGGTAAATATGGATGATGTCTGGTCTAACCTCCTGGTACAGCTTCAGAGGCTGCTCTGACCTGCCATTGAAGCTGCAATGCATACATTTACCAACATGGCCATGGGAGGGTCGCTCCATTTTACTTAAATAGTGTCCTTGGTTTTCTCCTGAGACCGAATAGCAGTGAGGTGTAAGATACTCTGTCAACTGCACGCTGTCAGATGTACTGCTTAGAACCTTGTTGCAGAGGCTTGCAGGCCCCTTGCAGGCTGTGAAGGGTTGACTTGAAAGGATCTGACCATACTGTCCACAGTTGCTTCTGTTTGGAGTTCTAATTCAATGTTTGTCATTTTCCCAGGCGCATCCTCTCTAGAAGTCACACAGTAATAAGGTATTCTACACTACAGAGGCTGAGTATAATGACATTTAAAATTATCTTCCCAGCAATAACATGAAGAAGTCTCTTTCCTGCATGCATTGAGCACTGTAAGTGTTTTGGCCATGTTTGAGGGAAATTTGAGCCTAAGCTCCTATAGATCCTAATTTCTAAAGCAAAGATGGCACTACTTTCAGCTCTGCACTCTATTCCTCTCTGCATGAAGACATATATACGTGGCAGAAAATGAGACTGATGTGTGCTTAATCTTCTGTTACCATCATGTGTCATATCTCCAAAGACGGCTCTGCTGACTTTGAGCCACACAGGGATCTAAGACCATGATTAAGGGAGCCCCTGATGGGTACAATAGGCTATGTGGTTGCTGCAAGCTCCCTCTTGAAGTAGTTGATTTAGAGTTGATTTGCAGGTGATTTCACAGAGGAGCTTCCTCCTCCCTGTCTCTCTGGAACTACCTGGAGTCCTTGTGCAAACAGGCAGGCAATCGTCCTTGCTTTTGAGAGGCGTGCAAAGGCTGTCATGGTGTCTTTCTTTGCAAAGACTGCAAAAAAGAAAGACGAATTATCACGAAATCAAAGGCAGAACTCGAGCTAAATTTGGCAAGGGAAGTGAAGAATAATAAGGGCTTCTTAAAGCACATTAGCCAGAAAAGGAAGACAAAAGAAATCGTAACCTCTCCTGGTAAATAAGATGGGGGATCTGGTAAGAACTGACATGGAGGATGCCAAGGATCTCAACAATTTTTTTGCCTCAGTTTTCACTGGCAGCTGATCTTCCCACTTCACTCAAGTTCCTGAATCTCCAAAAAGATTGAAAAAAAGAGTGCATATTCAACTGAAATGTTGCCCAAGCAGCAGACGATCCTTCTTTATAAGGATAATGCATCCACAAGGATCAGAGATGATTAAAGTTGGAAAGAAGAAGAACATAATATTAAAAAGATTTTAGTAGTAACTTCAGCAACTCCCTACAAAAGGTTTTTCCTCCAGGCATCTGAATAGCAACAGGCATTCCCAGAAGCATCTTGCATCTCAGTATGCATAAATCATCAAAACTCACAATGAGAAAGAAAGAAAAAAAGCAAAACAAAAAGAGAGGAGATAGCAAGCAAAGAAAAAATAAAACTAACTCTCCCCCAAAAACCCTAAAGAACAAAGAAGACTTTAAGGCAAAAGAATCCCAAGTGAGTCCTGGTGAGTTGAAGGGCTGTATGGGAAACCTTCTAGCTAAAGCAGTTCTGCTGATTTCCAGAGGATGCAGTTCTTCCTTCAGGGCATCAAGAACAAAAGCAAAAGCTTTTTGAAAATGACACTTCATCATCTGTCTCTTCAGTTTCTATATGTGGAAAGAGTTGTCATTTTCATCTTCCCCATGAGGAATACTCATAGCTGCTAAGAGGAGATGCAGGAAAGTTAGCTAAGACAAATAAAGGTTTCAAAACTTAAATCATTTTCATGTCCCTTTGTTCCTGAGAATTCAAAAAAAAAAAATAATGAAGGAATAGAAGTCTTTTAGAAACATCCTCTATCTATAAGTACACAGATGCAAACATGCAGGACAGCAGAATGGTCAAGGGAACAGCAGACTGAGTAGATAGAGACTCCCCTGTAGTATGATACTGGATCCCAGATGCACCCCAAGTTTGGCACCACCTGCAATTTGCTGAAGAGAGCATTCTGTCTCCTCCTTTAGGTTATCGGTAGAGATGTTAAACAGAGAGTTACCAGGACAGATTTCTGTGTTATTTCCCTTGTTCTTGGCCTCTAGATTAGGTACAACCAATTCAACATTGCTCTTCACTTGTCAAAACAGCTTTTTACCCATCTGCTTGTCCGCCCTTCCAGACCATAATGTCCTCACATGGATACCAGGGTATTAAGAGAGACACTGCTCTCCTCTCATCCAGAAACCTAGTTACTTTATTAAAAAAGGCTGTCAGGCCAGGTGGATCCCATCTCTCCCTACTTATCCTGTATCCTCAAAGAGGGTCCCATGGTTTTAAAAAGCCCTGTCAACAAAACAATCCCTATGACAATGCCAGATGTGGAACTGGCTGTGGACCTGAAGGATTTACTCCATTTTCCCTAAGCTTTTCCCCCTTCCTGACAGGACCAAGATAAAAATCACCTGGGGTGTCATATCTTGACCATCACCCTTAGAGCCATGTAACCACTCCAGAGACTCTCCAGCTCTTGCTGGCCATATTGTTTGTGCCCATTTGGAGGAGCAATGAGGGTCATAGTCCAAGGGTTGCATGAACCTCAACAGCCCTTCTGCTGGCCTTTACAACTTAGTTAAGCCCTTTTCCTCACCTTTGGCTGACATAGTTGTGGTCTTGTTTCTTTCCTACAAGAAAAGTTACTATAAGCACATCATCTGTAGAACGACCATTATCTCTTAGGAGTCAAGTCTAGTCTGCACTTATATTTTCGTACTGGCATTACCTGCCAGTTCTCCAAAGATACTAAAAATACAGGATTTTAAATAGAGGGTTTGGGGTGATTTTGGTTTTGGTTTGTTTTTTTTTTTTTTTCTTGGTTTTTTTTTGGGGGGTGGGGGTTTGGGTTTTTTTTTGTTTGTTTGTTTCTTTTTTTTTTTTTTGTTTTATTTTGGCTTTTTGATTGTTCATTTGGTTTTGGGTTTTTTTCTGTAAGATGAATTTTCATTGACCGAGTCACAGATTTTTCAGGTAAAATACCAAGTCCACATGATGTAGATGACTGATCACATGGCACATATTTCAGACTTGTAGCAGTACATCACTGCTCCCGTAAATCCAGTACATAAATTGAATAAATAGAAATAAACAAACCTGAAAAAATGTTGAAGACACCATCTGCTCAGAGCCCTTTGACAAAGAGGAAAAAACATCTAAATTCAACAGAAGGAACCACAACAAATAACTCATATAGCCCAGAGAGGGAGAGCACTGTATTATTTGCTCTGTTCTTGGATCTAACTCGTGTGTTCGTGTGTCTTGTAGAGGAAGCTGTGCTGCCTTTTCCCCGTGTGTCTGGGAATTTGCCACAGCAGAATTTCAATGAGATTATTAAGAAAAGATCTGGTTTTATCCCTAAAAAATGATCTTCCATTGTTCAGCAGCTGCAAATTTTTCGCAGTAAGTTAACAGCAGAAGGAGTGCACTATGTAATAGTACCTGTATTGTACCCTGAATATGCTTGCTTATGTCAGGAAGACAATATTTTTTCCCTGAAATTACCTTAATATTGAAGTCCGTCTAGTTTCTCATTTTGGGAAAGCAGTGTAGCCACCCTTAAGGGATAGAGACTATATACTATCTGTTCACTTAAGTTGACTGAAAAACACCCAGAGCCTTCCATAGGGTGAACTTGTCAGCTTAGTATCCAGTTTGTCTGGGACTGAGACTGGTATTAGTCAGGAGAAATGGTCTCTCCTTCCTGTTTCTGGGACTGTGGGGGAAGTTTTGTCTCTGGAACAGCTTGGGTCAATTGTAAGAGTTAACATCTCTCAGTTGTGCCCAGACTCCTGAGCCACTGCAGGAGCATGGGCCCACTGGGGCAGAATAATGCTCAGCAGTTGCTGCCCCACTCCTTTTCTTCTCAACACTGAATAGCCTCAAAAGCAGCAAGTCATCTTTGAAGACTGCAAAAATGTGCTTGAACCTGGAATAGATGCCCCTATATTGTGTGAGAAAAGTCAATTCAGACTTCAAGTCACTTTGCAGAACTTAAAAGCTTCAGTAGAGAACTACTTGTCACTGTTCCTGCTTTCATTAAATCTAATGACCACAAGGCAGCACAAAGTCATTGGAAATTCAGTATGTAAGTTGTAAATAATTGCAATGGTTGTTAAGTATGCTGAACAAAAAGTGAATATTTAAATGTAAGCCTTTCAGGCAGCACTGAGCCCTGCAGAGAACTGCAACCTCTTCAGTAGTCAGCTGGCCATGCCTGCAAGGAAGGGAAGACAGCAGCTGGGAAGTATTCCTCAGACAATGCCCTCACTACAAAATTCTCTGTGAAGAGCTATAACCTCGGTGATGTCAGCTATCCTCTTTTTTAAGGATTTCTTGTCTTTAAACTGAAAGATTTATGGCAAGTAAAAATTGCAGCTCACCAATGCTAGTTGCTTTACATCAAGGCCAAGCCCTTGGTTTCACAGTCTCATTCAGCTGAAAGCCCAATTAATCCTTGTCAGGACATGCACAATGCTACCAAATAAAATAGATGCAGACAGATATTTCTGCCGGGGAAGCACTGGGCAGAGGTGGAGGGGAGACCCAAGGAGACACTGTGAGGTTTCATATGCTTGATCATTCCTTGAAGGAGTGGGATCGTTAAAAGTGTTCAGTGTTCAGCTTCTGTTTCAGGAGATGTGCATGGCAGAGCTTTTTTGGCTGCTTTTTACCTATGTCCAGTCTGGATACATGAGAAGGAAGAAGAGCTCAAGGATCAAGAAGTCAACTTGGCATCCATTGTACAGAGATAGGGTTTGATTCAGGGTCTCACTGTGGTTTTACACCGTTTATAGTATCCTCCGCTCATAATGCCACTGGGAATATTACAGTATGAAATCAGGAGTCGGGTGGGATTACTCCTGCTTACTCTAATGCTCTGTCTTTAATTGTGAGTGGTTTTTATACCATTTTAATTCTCTGAAATCTTTGTTTTCAGGGACTGACACAGGTCCAAGATACAGGGTGTCAAGTACCTTCCATAAACAAAGTCCTAATGAACTTCTTAACCCCCTCCTGCTTCATCAGCACACTCAGATTTCTTGGGAAAGAATCCTTGTTTCACCTAAACATTGTTTATATTTTTCGTTGGTTGCTTTGCTAATTTCAAGTCTTCTGCTGCATAATTATTTTTTTTCAGTATCATGTCTGGGCATTGTCTGCTGAGAGGACATCTGTGTTATGGAGTGAGGTTCTGCCCGGCACCAATGCTTCTGGCTGAAAACAAAAGCTGGTGACATCTGTTTATCACCACCTGGGATGTGCTGAATTCCTTTCCGACCCTAAATACCCAGCAACTGGCAAATGACCTTTGATATTGTGCTCCTGGTATAGCAGACAAACCAGTTTCATGAGAGCAAAAGCACATCCTGCTGAGTACCTGTACCTGCTTCAGCTGGGCTCTCAGTGCTTCTCCAGACTGTACTTCCTTTAAAGAACAAAGATTAAGACAACTTCTGGTAGCTCACTCTGAGCATATTAGCATTTTGATTACACTAAACTTGATCTGAAAATGAAGAAGTGGTTATTTACGATTGGTTTGTGTTTTTCTTGCTGCAGAAGGATTTAACTTACATTCGTACAGTATAATGAACACTCATTTGTAGAGCTGGATGATATTGAACACAATGAGAAAAAATAGAAAGTCCTAAGAACGGCTTGATAACAATGCTTCATAGGGGGAACATTTTCTCCTCAGAAGGGGAAAGTTTTAAAAGTCTGACCTTTAAGCATCTTTGAACAATATTATTATGCATAATTTTTCAGTCTTTGCTTTTTATACTTCAGACAAAGGCTTTTTTTGACAGAATGCATCCCTTTTCCAGTACAGTCTCTACATTTGCAAAGTTCAGTGGCACATTAACATTTATAGAAAGGTTTTATTATTATTTTAGGAAGAGTTTGAATGCCAAAATCACTGTGGCATTAACTAATTAATATTTTGAAAGCACTTTGAAGATGAAGAGTGCAAAAGGAAAATACACTTTTTGATTTTTTATGTCTGATTGATCACCTCATTCACTGCCTGAGCCACGGAGGAGCAAGACTGGGCCAAAATCAAATCC
>JBCJKH010033457.1:0-15217 GCA_039877255.1 Loriculus beryllinus
CACAGCTTGGTGTCATCGGCAAACTTGCTGAGGGCGCACTCAATCCCACTGTCCATGGCAGTGACAAAGATGTTGAGCAAGACCGGTCCCAACACCGATCCCTAAGGGACAGAAATACAGTGTATTCAGCAGGGATGAGTTCCTCTGCATCATGTTCCATTGAGATGTATCAGATGCCTATTAGACCCTCAACTAATCTTTAATGCACACTTCCTTCTGCTGAATTCCTTGCATAAGGAATTGTTTCACCTAAGTACCAAGTTATTCAGATGTTGCATAGTTTACCCCATAAGAAATAATCCACAATATGTCCCTACCTAATGAATTTTATGTTGTTTTTCTTTGTAAGGTAACTATGGGAAATACGAGTAAATAAGGTCTTGAAAATCTTGAAAAATTGCAAGAGTCATCACACATGACAAGGCCTGTGTGTATGGGAGGAAAAAAAAGGAAGGAGGGAATTGGACATGCAAATGCACACGTGAGGTTGAGAGCATTGTATGCATAAAAAAAATGAAAAGAGAAAGGGCTTTAGACACATGATTTGTCTCTGACAACCAAAATGTCTGGCAGTTTGTAATGAAAACTTTCAATGGAAGCTTTCTTTGGAAGCCTGAGGATAACGGTGCCATTTATTTTGGGAAAAGATAGGAAAGGAGTGAATGGATTTCCAAATTATTGGCATAAAGGCTGGAGCAGCCAGGATTGGGTGCTGAAATCTTGTAAACAGTCCCCTAAGCAATTATCTGGAAGCATTCTAAATGTCTGCCTTAGTTTCTCAGGGATGTATATCTTTAAACAGGGATGCTGCTGATGGTAGTGATGAAGGCCAGATGGCATCTGGTGTGAATGTAGATGTTCCTGCCAGAGCTGAGGCTTCTCATGAAAATGAAGACCCACCTGATGATGAACTAGATGAATATGATTTGGAAAATTATGATAAAGAGGAATGCACAGGTAACAAAAATGTTAATGTCAGGTACGCAATGTAAGTGAAGAACCTTTTCATGTTTTCGTTGTAATTAAGACATTTGTATCCTAAAACTACACAGGTCTGTGTTTCAAATGGTGAAAATCCACATTTTTAGTAATCTGTTTGTCCTGGTTTCGGAAGTTGTTTGAGTGAAGCCCTTCAGTGTTCCCCTCCCTGATGCTTGAACCTAGAGCATGTTGGAAAGATTATCGCTCCCCCTGCTGTAGTGCTTGGAGCAGAGCAGCAGAAGTCCCCAAAAGCAGTAAGCAATTTAGCTTACTGAAGTTCTTACGTTTGGAACTTGGAAGTTAATTTAGCCCACTCCTTTTTTACAATATAGGTGATCCAGGTATTGGTACAGGAGTTTCTAACTTCACCTGTCATTGACATGTATTAAATATGTTCTGAAATTCCCACCTAGGTGATCTAAAACTTGGAGACTCCTTGGCTACCCTGGCAGTATATGGGAGTAATGATAATGATCCTTACATCACTCTGAAAACCACGGTAAGTATTATAAAAATGTTAAACATCTTAAACAACATAAACTTAAAAATCAGTTAAATTTTCCATGCTGCCTCAGGGTCTGTAAGTACTTGCAGTCTTTTTCTCGATGTGTGCCAGATTTTTGATCAGATGGAAATCCTTTTATAGTTGCTTTGTGCAGGCCCCTCTACGTGCACTTTTTATGTTTGAGTCAGCTATGTGAACCTGGCTCATTATTTAACCACACAGTTCTATGTGTGGTGTGACAACACCTGTCTAGTAGGACACAGAAAATGCTTGAAGAAGTAACAAATCTCAGGCCACTAATGATCCAAATATTAAAACTTCCCAGACTGCAAGACTTCTACACCTTCCACCAGTTTGTGGAAGAAACCAAACTAAGGTAGACTCAGGTATGGCATGAAGAAATATGTCTGTGTTAAGCATATATGCCCAGCATACGGTATAGTTAACTGCTTCTGCCTGTGTTAGTTTCCATTAAGTATCAGATGGGGAACATCTTTGCAGGGGCTGGCTTTGTAAGTGCTCCTGCAAGGAATGAAGAAGTCTCTGGCTGTAGTCTGACAAGCTAACTGTGTCAGCAATGCTGCCCTGTCATACAGCCTGCTTGTCTTTCTCTAGTGAACATTGGTGCTGCCATGGCTAGGATATTTGGTCCTCAGAAAAGATGGAGCAATTCCAGAGACTGTCCCACATTTTAGTTCAGAAGGATAGATTGATTGCAACTTGTGGTTGACTTAATTTACACAGAGAAATCACATAAATTAGTTGCAAGATGAGGTTGCTTGAGAAGAGTCAATGTAACCATAGAGGAATCAGGAGAGACTATGGTCATCTGGGTCAGGGTGAAGGTACAGGTGAATTTTTGGGACCTTTTGTAAGCATAAAAATTTTTCTGGGTGCTGTCCTTTTTATACTGTTTTGGATTCTTTACAAAGCTAGTAAGAGCGAAAGAAAAGAGGAGCTATTGGTTTCTACCACAACATCTAGTTTGTATGTCAGGGGGCTTTATCAAATGTGTGGTCTTGGACAAGTTGTTGTGGTGACTTCATGTACTTTAACAAAGCTCAAGGAGGAAGGCATATGTCTTACCTTTAAAATGAGGTCACTTCCTATGTGCATTTTGAGGCACTGTATGTTTTCTCTGTGTTCCACTGACTGTTGATTTTTCTTGTTCCTATGTAGCAGTAGAGGAGAGAAATGCTTTCAAAGTGATTTTTATAGTCAAAGAGGTATTTGCACAGGGCTTCAGAGAGAATATGAGCTGCATATATTCTGTGTCAGAAAAGCTAACTTTCTTCCAGACAGAAAGAGTGAACATCTTTTTCTTGGGCCTTTCTTGCTACACTCAAGACCATTCCTCAAATTCTGAAAGAGAGTACTTTTTAGTCTTTAATATGCATTTTATATTGTCTTTTGGTATTTACTACTAGTACTGTTGAAGTCTAAGTATTGTGTAACATTAAGTTGATTAATTCAGAGAAGTGCAGGACTTGATAGAATTCAAATATTGAAAAGATGCTTGCAGTGAATAAAAAAGAAATTAAAAAGCTTGCAACAAGTCAAAAAAGTCTTGTATGTGATGTATGTTTGAAGTATGGTACTCTGTGTAAGACTATTGACTTTTATGTACAGTTCTTAGTTTTCCACTTACAAAAATTCCCTGAATGCCTTCCATTCCTCAGTAACAATGAAAATTAGATGAGATGTTGCATCTGTTCTGGTACAGCTGAATGCCCAGTATAGCTGTAGGCAGCACTTTTTTTGAAACGTTTTCCATAAAGTAGACAATGCTTCAGTGCTCTTGGAATTGCTTCCTGGATGTGAGGAGCAGTTACAGTATGCTTATTGTGTAAAATGATGTTACACTATATAGATGCTCAAGGCATGAGAGCACAAGGGAAATAAGCTGCATGTGTGGGCTTCTGGCAGTGGTTTTCTTTTCAGCAATGGGCTGCATCGTGGTAGCCTCAAAATATGATTTCATATTTGATAATTAAACATCTCTCTAAATCCACCTAGGTCCACTTGAACGGTCCTTCAGTCTATGTAATAAGTATCCAGTTCCCAATGATTGAGTCTGGTTCCCGCTTTTCTTTGTTAACTACTGTAGGATGGCTTTAGGCGAGTGGGCAGCAGAGTGTTGGGGTTTTGAGTGTTTTCAGTTACAGTTAAAAATTATTACTGATTCATGTGCAGTTTTGTGCATTTATGTCCTCTGTTTAATATCCACTGATCTCCTTTTTGCTGTTCAGGATCAGTATGAAGAAGAAGACTTCTTGATTAAGCCCACTGACAATCTTGTCCTTTGTGGCAGAGTTGATAAAGACTACTGTACTTTGGAGGTCCATGGTAAGTAACACAGGATTTGTTCTTTACAGTGAGCTTAGGGAGTATGTCTCGCCTAGCCTGTGCCATATGGCTTTGTAGAAGGGGGAGGGGGTTGGTTTTTGGAAAGTTCTTTTTCTCCTCATCTTTCTTATGTGGTGGTGCTTTAGCCACTTTCCAGAACTTGAGTATTTCATGTGGTGGTATTGTTATTTAGAGGATAGTGTGTCTTTTCAGCTATATAGCATTTGCTTTTCTTATTTCATTTCTAGTGGCACTTAGAAAATAAGTGCCACTAGAGAATATGAGAATATGTTTTATTCTCTGAACATATGATCTTCTAAATCATGAGAGCTTTCTCTACTTGCTTTGTGATAGGAGTAGAAGAATCAACACCTCTATCATTGTAGTTTTAGAAGAGATGATCCTTAATGAGGTCTGAATACCACTTGTTCTAGGGATGGTGTTTACAAACTTTATTAACTGTGTAATTTTCCCAATATACACTTAAAAAACAATAGCACAGGCTTCTTCTGTTTACAACATAGAGTGGCCCTGTCTTAGTTAACTACTGAGACTGTTTAGTTAACTGAAGACTTCAGTTACTATCTGAACATCTGTCACATGCACTTAAAAATGGCACAGTGATTTTGTGTTTGTGATGATACCATGTTATTAAAATAATTAATGGGTTTCTCTGCTATCCAGTTAGCAGTAAGGAAAAAAACTAGCTGGCTAAAAGGAATGCTGTATTTAGTATGTGGTTGCTTTAGCAAAAGTCTTCTTGCAGCTCAGTCAAAACCTGCTAAAGGTAACTTCTGACTTCTTCAGCTTTCTCTAATTTGCAGACTGTTTGTCTTTTACCTTCATTTCCCTTTTGATTTCCTCTCAAATTGTATCTTATTGTATCCTGATGTAGAGTGTTGGATGTGGAGCATCAATTTTGAAGTAGTCATAGAAACAAAGTAGTGTAGTATGCTCAGAGTCAAGTGTCTAAGCTTTGCTGAACTTGTCACTTCTTGTCACTTGTCACTTGTCACAAAGAAGTGACACATGAGAAGTACACATGAGTACACATGAGAATGTTTATTTGTTTTGTGTAATTCACAGGCCATAACATTAAGTAGGTATAATATCAGTAGTTGGAGGCACTGGCCTCTACGCTAAAACTCTGAACATACTGAGTTCATACTAGAATGTAAATTTACATTCTAGATCTCTTTGACAATTTAGCTTTTGCTACATCTGCCTTTTGCAGAAGTGTACTGCTCATAGTTACTTGCTTTTCCTCTTCACTGATGTCTTGTATGTCTTCAATTCTTTTTCAGTTTATAATCATGAAGAGAACTCTTTTTATGTACATCATGATATTATCTTGCCTGCTTACCCTCTAAGTCTGGAGTGGCTGAATTTTGATCCTAATCCTGATGAATCAGTAGGTAAATTACAAAGGTTACTGTAAATGTCCATTTTTTTGTTTGTTTTGGTGATACAGTCATCTTAGTGATGCTGCAATGACAAGTGATTTTACTAAAACACTGGCCTTATTGCAGATAATTAAGTTATTGCCAGTTAGACCAAAGCAAGCTCTTCTCTAATTTGCTTTATTTTCCATTTGCAAAGGAAAAGTTGCTTTTGTTCAAACTCATTATGGCCAATCCAGTTGATTAACTGTAAAACACAGCAAAATTTTTATATATTTATGTATTCAGTAACTTTTTTCCTGTGTTTTACAGAATTTTTTTTCCAATACTACAGGGAATGTGGGATTTTGTTGCTTGTTTTTTCATAAAAAAATAAACCAAAACATGTGGAACTTTATACAGCTGCTTTGGACAGTTACTTGTTCTGAAGGAGGAGAGCGTGTAATCTTTTTTTCTGGCAACATCTGCTGTCAGTTGATATTTTAAAATTGCTCCTAGTCAGTTATCAAATATGTTCAAATGGAAAATTCTGGCACATAAGTATAAGTTTTACTTAATCAAAGAAATAAGCAACAGCTGGTTTGCCAAATATGCTGTGTCATAATTCTAAATAAATGTGGTCACATTTGGGTTTCTGCTTGCAGGAAATTACGTTGCAGTGGGTAACATGACCCCAGTTATTGATGTTTGGGACCTTGATGTAGTAGAATCCTTAGAACCAGTCTTTTCTCTTGGAGACAAGAAAGAGAAAAAGAAGAAAAAGAAAGGGAAGAAAGTAAGTATTGCAAAATTGTTTATCTAAATCATATATAATTGGATTTAATTCAGTCTGTCATATTGAAAGATGGTATTTAGACAGGTTACAGAAGCTAATGTCACGGTCATCTGCAGTAGGTTAAAATTGGTATTTTCCTGTGACTCAAGAGTTGAAAAGACATTGAGGATTAAAGGGTAAGGTTTACACTAGTAAAATACATTTACTCAGGATTCACCTTGTTAGCTTTATGTGTCTAAAATTTAAGCATATTTCAAGATAGTCATAGAAATTGAGGTAAAGGCATAGAGGCACAACCTGAGAATGGCTCAGTTTCTCTTAGTGGACTACAAAGAAAACCTTAACCCCCAAAGAGGAAGAGTGAGGTTGAGACTGAATGCTAAGTTATGTGAGATGAATGTGATCCTAATTGTATGCCAGAATGTGCTGTGATGTATCCTAATCCTTTGCTTTGTGAAACAAGTATGGAAGTTGACATCACTTAAATTTGCTAGATTTTGTGTGTAGTAGATGCTTTGGGAAGTGCTTAAAGACTCTAGAGTAAATAGGGAATGTGGATGCTAAATATATAGCTAATCTTGGTTTCCCAAACGAAGGAGCACTGCAGTGTTAGGTTTTTATTAAAGAACCTTACTGTCATTGTGTAGGGGGTTGACTACTGCAGCTCTCAGACCTATTAGTTTTAAATATAATAGAGAAAATATCTTTGGAAGGGGAATTTGTTCTATGAAACTTGCTTCTGAAAATCGCTGGGTTATCGGAATTGCTGTTGAAGATATCATTCATAAACATTAACCTCAATTTGAAATGCTAATCGTTCTCTGTATGGATAATTGAAGCCTGGAATTAAGAGGAGAGGAATGGAGTGAGTTATGGGTCGTTTCCAATTGCTGTCTTTGAAGCTTAACCATTTTAAGTTAGAAATTGTAGGAGCTGGCAGTTACAAGAACTTCAAGCTCAGTTAATTTGAAGGAGTGAGAGGGAACTGCCAGGAGTGTTTAGAGAGAAGCTGAAGAAGCTGCACATTAGCTGGAGACAATGAAATTCTGCTACTAGCCTGAAGGGAGTAACCAGTTCTATAAACCCAGCAGCTATGATTGAAGCAATCTGACATCTGGGATAGGAAGTGTGGTGCAGGTACTGAAGAGACACTTCTATCAAAAACCTTGTTACAGAAAGTGAGAGTAGTATAAAATACAAAGTTGTGAAGGTATTAAGGAATTCATACTAATGTGTTATAACGCTTGACTTCCATTGGAGCTGTAATTTTCAAAAGTCTTTATTTTGTGTCTACACACAGAGTTTATCTTCAGAAGAGACAGTGAAAGGACATACTGATGCTGTGCTTGATCTTTCATGGAATAAACAAAGCAGGTAAAAGAATACTTGAATAACAGTGGGTGGTTACAAATTTGTGTGTTTAATTTGGCATGCATTTTTCACAGAAATCCAAAATATTATGTAGTATAACATTGAACTTGAAAGCGGTGCTGGAATGAATCATTTCTCAAAACTACACCTCCCTCCCCCCTTTCTTTTAACTAGAAGTCTTGATAATTTTTTTAATTATTATTATTTTTAACCTACATATTGCTGCAGATCACCGTGTGTTTGCAGTTGTCCATATGAGTGCAGGACTAAGGTGGCTTTAAGCCGTTTGTTAAATCAGTTCCGTTGAGGTCAGATGCACAGACTAGAGAACCAGAGGGCTGCTGTCATCTGTGCTGATCTACCAGTGACCTAAAACATCGTTTCAGCAGATAGTAGTAGATTTATAGAAGGAAAGTCCTTGCTATTCTCTTGGGTTTTTTTAACTCTGGCTTTTGCCCCTGAACTGTGAGCAGAAAAGATAGTGTAAAAGCCCTAATAGCACAGTTACAAAAATGCCTCTGACCTTTGGGTTGTCCTAGACAGAGACAATTCTTTGTTGCCTGAACAAACTAGCAATGAAGTGCTCCTATTGAAGCAACACAAAGCTGGCCCATCTTGGGTGAGGGGTCAGGGACAATGTGATGAATGAAGTAAAGATGCTGCTGTTTTTATCAATTAAAGTAGTTGTTAACAGTTCAGCTGTCAGAGGATCCTCAGTGTGGGCCTTGAAACTTGAAAGGACTTCTTCCTTATATCTAACCTGAGCTTCCCTGTTTTAGTTTGAACCCACTGCCCCTTGTCCTGTTGCTACAGTCCCTGATGAAGAGTCCCTCCCTGGCATCCTTGTAGGCCCCCTTCAGATACTGGAAGGCTGCTCTGAGGTCTCCACGCAGCCTTCTTCAGGCTGTAGTCAGCTCTGTGTAGTCCTAATGAGCAGGTGTAAGCCTTCATTTGTAATGATTTTTATCTAGATACTGAAGGAGGAAACAACCCATATAGACAGGCAATAAATGTACATAGATTACACTCTTCGTTTACTGTGTTTAGGAACTGTTGCTCCTAAATTATACACATGTGCACAGTGTAGCAGTGATCTTTCTGTCTGTCTTACAGAAGAGTAGTTTTCACATACATAGGAATGATTGGTGATAATATAGAGACAAGTCATAAAAATTAGATCCACAATAATTAAGCGCTTGGAATGCATGATTCTGCAATGGGCTGACTTACAGGCTCATTGGTACTGGTAGATTTTTCAGGAAATTAAACCAGCCTTGAAGTAGGAAGCTTATGGGCCAAACAAGAAACTCCTTGGAGCAGCTTATATTTAAATGTTTGATTTGGTTTTTAAGCAAAATATACTGTGACAGCTCTCCATAAATAACTTTCTGCCTATATGTCATAATGGTGCTACTGTAAAATGTCCTCAGAGCCTTCACTATGCATTTCCTTAACTTCCCCTTGTAACGTTGTTTGGAAGGACAGTGTTTCCAGGAGGATGTTAGCTCTTTCAGTCCATAATGCTTTGTTAATACACAAAAAATAAGGTGACGGGGGAGCAGTTTTGATCAGAAACAACATATTGAGGTAATAAATTAGGTTCTAAGACCAATAGCAGTTGCACTGTGTATTTGACAGGCCTTTGGGAGTGTTTTGAGGGTTTTTTTCTGATTAAAATTCTAAACTGTGTGTTTATTGCTCTTAACACAGTTAGCCAAATTTAACTTGATAAAGGGGGTCTGTAAACTAACTACTATGTTAGTGGTTCCTTTTGGCATTCTCAGAAGGGTGTACAGTGTTAAGTCTTCAGCAGGCAGATAAACACTCAGCTATTAGCAAAATATTTTAAAACCAGCTTTTTCTGGCACTTGGCTGTATGTGTATGTAAGCAGGGCTAAGTTGCTAAAGAAAGGAAATGCTTAAAAGCCGTTCTCGCTTCATTTTGTTCAAGAAATCTTCCAATAAATGATATTTTAAGTGGTGTCAGGGGGGAAATACAAGCAAAACTGTCAATGTTGTTACTGTTAAATAATGTAATATAGTCTGTTTGTAGTCTTTACTTGTAACTTAGAATTACCTTCAGGGAATTATCCGTCAGGCTTGAGAAGTGCAGTCTATAGTCCAGAGCATGCGTGATCTCAGAATCGGGCTCTGTATGTATTTTGGGCTTTTGACAATTTGTTTGTATCTGTATAAAGATATTTAAAACTTGTTTCTTGATCCGTCATCAGGAACGTTTTAGCAAGTGCATCTGCTGACAGTACTGTGATTTTGTGGGATATGTCTGTGGGTAAGCCAGCAGCCAGCCTGATGCTACACACAGACAAGGTAAGTAATAATTGCTGTGCAGCTTCTACTGTAAAATACAGAGAAAAAATAAATGCAGTTTTTTATTAGCTGCTTGGCAGTGAACCCTTACAACAACAATTCTGTAGTTGTCTAAGAACTGTGCGGAATCCTTTAAAGTTCTGAATTAGTTGCCTTTGCAAACAACATTGTATTTGCTTTTAAAAATGCTGTTTAACTTGTCCTTTAGAAAGTTTGTGAAGATTTACAGCAGCTTTCTAAAATGCCTTTTTTGTGAAAGCCCTAATGGTGGGAATCTGATAGTGCTGCAATAAGCTCCAAAAAATAGGTCTCTCAGCATAGATCAAACTGTAATTCTTGCTGAGGAAACAGTGAGTGTCAGTTCTAGGTAAGAAAGGTTTAAAATAGGTGAGACTAAAATACCATAGTGGTGGGTACTTCAGAAATGAATTAATCTCATAGTAATTAAAATGTGGAAGTTAGTTATTAATAGCTGTAACCTTATTCTGCTGTTAATGAAGTCACTGCCCTTGGCAAATTCCTGGGTTTCATTTTTTTGCTAAATTGGCATTTTTTCCATAACTGGAAGCAGCTCTATTTTTATCTCCTCTGATTTTGGAGGGTTTTCGTTGGTTGGTTTTTGTGGGTTTTTTTGATATCTAGGGCAGAAAGGGGCTATGTGGTTCTGTTGAGTTCATTTATATATAAATATATATAAAACAAGGAAAATACCTTGTTTCCACTGGGTGGGGGTGTTTGAATAAAAACAATGTGCCTCTCTTGCACTGTTTTATGAAAAATCTGAGTATCAACAAGCTTAACAGGATGGGTTTTGGGGGAGGAATGTGCTGGCTTTGGGAAGGAGGGCTGTGTTCTTGTTTGTTCAAAGAAAGATCATGTATGTGCGCACTATATCTCAGTGCTTATTTTTAAATACAGAATTTTCTGTTATCTAGGTCCAGACGTTGCAATTTCATCCATTTGAAACTCAGACCCTCATTTCTGGATCTTATGATAAGTATGTCAGTGTGTCATTTTCAAATGTTACACGTAGGGAGGGTATTAGTATTAAATAAAGCCTGTTTAATTTGCTTCATGTTTTCATTTTCATTTGCTTGTAACTGTGCCAAATTTGAATAATGCTATTTGTTTTTTTCCAGCAAGGTAACCAGGTTTGTATGTGGCCAAAATGTAGTTTTCCTTACCTCTTTCTCAGGACTAGCCAAATCCTTTAATCATCTGGACCAGCATTTTCTGTGCCAGGTGTCTGCACCAAACTGAATTTATTTCTTAATTTGGCCTTATGGCATTTTCTGCATTGGGAACATGACATTGCTTATTCCTGTTAAAACCTGTGCAGGTCTTGCCAAGCTGTAGGACCAGGGTGGGTGCATGAGGGACTTTAACATCCCCTACAGCCTCTATTAATAGGTGTGACATAGCCAAAGTTTAATGGGACACCTCCGATGACTGCAGGCTGGAAGTGCTGTGAAATGGGTTGTGTCTGCACCCTTTGACTAACGCTGTGGCTGCCAGTAGCTTATAAGCCCTGCCAGCCCAAAAACTTCCCCTCTGTTCTCCCATCCCATAGGGGTAACTGTTTAATTTTGTTCTGTAACTGTGATTTTTCTTATATTGATTTTTTATTCTTTTAAGACTTTGTCCTTGTGGTAAAGTATTTATAGACTTGTCAATCTTTAGCCAGGCCTTTATATTCTCTAGCTTCTATTGTGCTCTTGCTCCATTTGCTTAAGTGAAAGTAATGGAGAAAATCCTTTTATTGCTGGTAGGAGCTGCTCTGCCTGCTTTCCTCCCTCTTGACTTCCTTCAGTGGAAAGAAAAGAATCCACACTGAGGCCAGCTACTCAATGCTGTTTTAGCTAGCCCTTTGATACATGGACACCTATAAACCAGTTTACTGTCTATACATCCCCTTTGTGCATTTTTTCCTATGAAGCCTTGCAGAATCACAGGCTATTCAGTGAATATTGGCAGATGCCTTCATAACCTAAAGGTCGGACCATTAAAAATTGCATATGTACTAAAACTGTTGTAAAATGCTAGGTAATAGAGATCTAGATCACATTTCTTTGGTTTTAATTATAGGATAGAGTAGGAGCTAGTTACACTGTGGATGCTGGTTGTGATGAGGTGCTATGAGAGTGACATCATCACACCTCTCTTGCATTCATACCCAGGAGATTCTTGGGTTTGGACATTCTGCCACCACTGGTCTAAGCACATACCTGTAAAGAATCCCAGGGGATCCATTAACTCCCATTCACTGTTTCTCCTTTTTGGAGCAGCATTTCCCTAACCCCTTGTAAAGATTAATTTTGTATTTCTTAAAGCATATTTTAAAATGCTTGTTTATGTATATGTATTCCACAAATGTGGAAGGTGTCCTTGCCCATGGCAGGGGGGTTGGAACGAGATGAGCTTTAAGGTCCCTTCCAACCCAAACTGTTCTGTGATTGAGTCCTGAAATGGATTTCCTAATTAGTGCAACATTTTTGAAAGTCGTTACTTGACTTTACTGAAGTGTGTTCATAATTCAGTGATATATTTGCATAATTATGGTCTCCTGTGTGATAAGTATCTTACGCATTGAGTAAATTCAAGCTCTATTTGCTTAGTTTCAGTAGAACAGCTGTTTGTAACAGAGATGAAACTTGAAGGCATATGGGAAAGTCTTGTGATTTATCTGAGAAATTTTCATCTGTTGTTGAGTTGGAAGACTAAATAGTGAAGTTGTTTCCATTTTAACTTTTGAATTGCAGTTTATGTGGGCCTTCTGTAAATGCCAGTGGTAAAACAAACTTCATAAGGTGTTCTACCCTGATTTTTCTTATCTATTGATTTGTTCTTCCTTTTTCCTGCAGATCAGCTGTGCTGTATGACTGCAGAAACCCACAAGATAACCATCGTGTGTGGCGGTTTAGTGGTCAGGTTGAAAGAGTAACTTGGAATCATTTTTCACCTTGTAACTTCTTAGTGAGTACATGCTCTTCTATTCTCAGTTTGTAGACTGTTGCCATTTCATTTAGCCTATGTTTCTGTGTTCATAATGTTTCTAAATCATACAATGGAGGTGATGGAGTTGGACTGTTGTTGTTCCTTATTTTTAGGACACAGTGTGTGTGAGGATGGTTTTGGGTAGTTTGTTTCAACAAGTGTATCAAGACCAGCTCTTTATCCAGTACCGTTATTATAGCAGTGGAAAAGCAATTGATGCTGATGTTTTCTGACTCCAGAGGTGGCATCTTTGCCATATTGTTATAGTGTTCAGTGGCTGGGATGTATTTTCCTTTGCATAGTTGCTCTTGTGTTTCATGCAATGAGACAATTGCAGCTGAGAAGTAGCTAGTTAGAATGAAGGTCCTGAATATTGTTTCAGATCAGCACTAGAGGGCATTGTCCACCCTGCTGGGGTGCCTTGGGTTTGTAAAGATTTTTTTATAATAAAAGTTTTAAACAGAATTTAAAAAGAAATCATTTTTATTACCTCAGTGGCTGTCTGGTTCTCTGTTGATTCATATATACAGCCAAAAAAAGCAGTTGCTCAGTTCTGTTGGGTTTGTGATACAGATCTCTCAGCTTTGTGTATGGCTATTATGTGGATAGCTCCAGAAGCTTTGAACTGCCAATTAGGAGGCTAATGGCTCTCTATTTCATTGCCTGCCATGACAGCCGAGTGTAGTAGTGTATCTTCAAAATAACAGTTTAAGAAATTGGTATATGATTAAAGCTTCCATGTAAGTCAGTGCAGCATAATTTAGGTACATAGAACAGCTCAGGCACTAGCTGGATGGAGTCTGACTTTGCGGATGCAGATCTGTGTAGTATGAGATGCTCTACCAAGAAGTGTAAGTCTGTCTCAAATCACAGGGTTTTACTAGAGGGTGGGTATTACTTCTTAGGAGCTTTTTTCTAAATGAGACTATGGCTGTTTTCACAATCTTGTGTTTTCCTTAGGTGAGCACAGAGGATGGTTTTGTGTACTGTCTGGATGCTCGTTCTGATAAGCCACTATTTACTCTGAAAGCTCATGATGAAGAGGTGTCAGGTAAACACTGTGTGTGTGTGTTGTGTTTGTCCATAGTGGCGAGGCACATCTGGAAGATGTCTTTAGTGGCTATGACTGAGGTGGTAGTAATTCCTTGCTTAACAAGTTGGAGTTGTGCATACTCACTATGGGTAACTAGCAAGTGAAACAAATCTGCCCAGAAGCTGTTGTAAGCAAAATATTTTAACAACAGTGAACTTTTCTCAGTGAATGTCATGAATAAACATGTCAAAGCAAATCTGTTCACTTGAAATGCATTTGCTGTGATTTCTGGGGTGAGGAAGAATAACAGCTATGGAATCTGGTCCAGGATTACGAACTATAATGTTTACCTCCTCTATCAGTGATTATTTTATACTGACATTCACTCTGGAGATGATTTAGGTATGGCATTTGGGAAGGTTTATACACTGCCTCCTTCAGACTACTTTAATTATTTGATCAGCATAGGAGCCCCTAAGAAGCAATGTGAAACACCTGATCAGGTGTCTGAAATGAGATCTGTGAATATGCCCCATTGTCTTGGATAGCAAAAGAATCTTTGGCAAATGAATGAAGAAAACTACCTGGAGAAGCCAGATTATGTGAAGAAAAGCATAACAATAGCATCCTTGCACTGCTACAGTTGTTGGAGTGGGAAACAGTATAGGCTGGCATAGCATCAGTTATTTGTCACCACAGGAAGCAGTGGCAGCATGAAACTTTATCGCTGCTCCTTTGTGCTGGACCAGTTTAGTGTGAGGAGAATATTGGATTTCTCATGACTTTGCTTCACAAAGGGTCCTCATCTCTGTGAAATAGTGATTACCTGGTGCTATCACACTGCTGTATTCTTAATCTTCCAGGGCTACAGCTAAGCAGTCAGATCAAAGGATGCCTTGTGACATCATCTGCTGACAAACATGTGAAAATCTGGGATATCCTGGGAGACAGACCAAGTTTAGTCCATTCCAGGGATATGAAAATGGTACAGTAATATTAATTTCTTAATTCCAGGAAGGTTTACATCTGCTTATTCATTTTTTGTCTGGCTTGAATCGTGTTTTACCTAACATACTATCTTTTAGGGGGAAAAAAAGTCACATCTGAGTATTCTGGGTAAATCACTGTCATTATAGTGCAGTGTTTAATTCAATATCTATTTGGCAGACCTGAATATCAGATGCAACATTCTGAGTAGAATTGTAGGTGCTCCAGTGTGTAACTTCCAGGTTCAAGACAAAGATGTGATTGAATCACTGTTTATAGCTAGCAGCTCTTGACTTTAATTTTGTGTCTTTACAAAATCTGTTTCAGGAAACTGTCATAGTTTAAGTCCAGCCAGCAACCCAGAACCATGCAGCTGCTCACTCACTTCCCCCCTTTCCTCCCCCTACCTCCCCTGCTCCCAGAGGGATGGGAAGGAGAATCGAAAGAATGTAACTCCCACGGGTTGAGATAAGAACAGTTTAGTAACTAAGGTATAA
>JBCJKH010033462.1:4701-16372 GCA_039877255.1 Loriculus beryllinus
TCCTACAGTGGGCCCAAGGTCTTCCTTCTCACAGTCCCTGCTTCTGCCTTCCAAGACTTGGGTGGTGCGGTCAGAGCATTTGTCAGTGAAGATTGAGGCAAAGACGTCATTGAGAACCTCAGCCTCTTCCAAATCCAGGGTAGTCAGGTAGTCTCCTGATAACTCCCGAAGAGGGCCCACGTTGTCCCTAATCTGTTTTCTTATTTGCAATTTAGAATATAAAAAATAAAAAATAGTTATGACTATATGTGTTTAAAAGGTTTATGTTGCTTAGAGAAATATCATTATTGGTAGAAAAAGTTAATCTTTCTGTCAGTCATTGCCTACTTACAAGTGATGCCTGCTGGTTATTTGAAATATTTTCTGTTAGCTTGGTGCGGCTCTTTCCAGTAATCTTCACAAGCAAACTGAGTGAGTTTTCTGTAAAGAAAAAAATGCAAGTAAATGAATTAATAAATAAATAATAAAAATCCCCAAAACAAGCAAAAGAAATCACATATTTTTCTAGATAAGTTCTGTGGCTTCTAGAAGTCTCTTTATGAAGAAAGAACTTTGCTACATTCTTATGGAAGAAATCATGAGCTATGCAAGTTGACTACATGGATTTAGTTCTCATACCATAGTCAGGGCAGGGAGTGACATAGAAGATCAGAGGAATAGTTTGTATGTAATATATTAGATCTATATGTGAAACTATATGCTATCTTAACAGTGGAATTTGTACAGGGCCTTATTTGCCTGTATAAATCCATGTAGAAATTCCTCAGATACCAGTATGACCTGA
Organism: Loriculus beryllinus; assembly: GCA_039877255.1. NCBI lineage: Eukaryota > Metazoa > Chordata > Aves > Psittaciformes > Psittacidae > Loriculus > Loriculus beryllinus. The sequence goes on from JBCJKH010033462.1 coordinate 5,486, forward strand.
AATAAAAATCATTCAGATTGATATAAAGAAGCCTTGCCAACCCCACAACAACCTGGCCTCAAGATGGTCCCAGGAGCAGTTTTACGGCCAATAGTGCAGCAACTTATCAGTCAGTTTCTAAGTAAGTCAAAGAATGAGAACTGCTGCTTGGAATATATAAAATGCTTATGGGAATTTATGAACTGGAAAGCCTGTTTTTCGTAATAATTAACAGTGCATCACTGTTTAAACCTTGATCTCTCACAAGTGCTTGTGCCATATGTCAGGTGCTGAAAGACTGAAAACTTTCTGATTGTAAGAAAAAGCAGTGCGGTGGAATGACAGTCAACTGGGATGTGAGCAGCAAAGATACTTATAACAGTTGAGGAAAATTTTATAAAGGCCTATGTAAAGCCAACACCAACAGAAAGCTTTCCCAAAGAAAGACTGAAGACTAGTGAATGAATACTGTATAATTTTTGGAAAGAAGTTTCAATAGAAAAAGTAAAGCAATAACAAATCTAAAATTACAGACACAAGGAACCTCTGTAAGAATAACAGAGTAATGGCCATCTAGTGACTGCAGACATGGCTGGAGAGCAAAATTCAGGAGGGTCTGGGTTTTTTCATTTTAACATGATCTTCTGTAAAAGAAGTAATTGAAATCTGTACATTCTTTTCCCCATTGTCCCTAAAAGCTATAAAGTTAACAAATAAGGATAAAATAAAATAAATGCCTATAAAGGTCACCAGTGAGAGAAAAAAAAATCTACATACAAATTCTGTATTGATAAAACATTTAATTGGATTTGTGTATGCAAGAAGACATACCAAACGTGAGGATAAATGTCCCATGAAGTTAGGAGGCCTACCATCATACAATGTTTAACAGAGATTCTAAATAGTGGGCATCCAGCACTTATGGGCATATCTTTAAAGCTGTGTGTGTTATTCAAAACAGTAAAATCCTCACTCTATTATTTTATCTTACTGATAGGGGGTTTTGTTTGTTTGTTGTTTTTTTTCTAAAATAGGTCACTATATTTTAAAAGTACACTGATTAGTGGAGTAACATTTCTTCCTTTAGAAATACACTAATGAATGCCTTCTACAATTGAGAACGATATTTTAGAATGTTTAACACTGGATCAAGGCTTGTGGGATTGACCAGAACCTGCAGAGTAATGAGTTTATTCTTAATAAGAACATGACATTTTTGTTATAGTGTAAAATTATGTTATTTTTACCTTGACAGCATAGGGAAAAATCTTCATCTGTGAGTTTAGTTGTAAATTGAGGTAGTGTAAAAAACTTCACAAAATAGCAGATGTAGATTACGTTATTTAGCTCTTGATTAACACTTTTTTTAACACAAATTTGTAAAATAAAACCTCACAGATTGTGGCTTTATTAGTAAACCACATTAAGCATTATGTGAACTCGATTTCAAGTTAAAAAAATCCCAAATAAAAAACCCAAAATATTTAATTTAAGCTGAATGAACTCCTTAGCAACTGAGATCTGCTTGGGTGTTCCTTTTATTCTTTTCACCATTTATCCCAAATTGTTGTATGTATGTCAGCAGCCAACAGAAAAGAGAATGGTGAGCTTGCCAATTATTCTTCTGTGCAGCAAAAGTGTTCTTATCTGAGTACAGGAAATGTTATATCAGTAAAGGGTAATGAGCTTGAGGTACACAACGGGGCTTTTTCTTCATTAAACACAAAGACGAAGTATATTCTATTGACTGCCAGATGATTCCTCAGTGGTTTTCCCCATGAAACAAAGAATGTATACAACAAAAATTACAGCAGTTGTTTTAGACTGTAATATTGGACATCCAAGAATGGTGGCAAAATTTTCTTCTTGGAAGAATATGATAGAATAGTAGGGATACAGGTACACCCACTGCAGGTTAAATGATAACTGCATGCACCACATTAATTGTTCTCTTCCTTCTAGAATACTCTAGTTCAAATTTTTCTGGATAAGCCTATACTGCACTTCAGGACACCCACTGGGTTACCATGCAGATTTTGCAAAGTCACAGACTGCATTAAGAGACCCTGCTTAGAAAATGGTTAATAGCATTTTAACAGATTCCCTTCCTTTCCCTTTCCTGCAAAAGCCAATTAAAGAGAAAAGTAAATCAGAAATCCCACTGAACTTGCTGTTTAATGAGCTTACATAAAATAATTTTCTGAATCCTTTTGGCCTGTATTTGTCCATTTTTGACCAGGCAGAATAAAATTTGAGAACTGAATTTAAAATTATTAGTTAAATTTTGTGTTAACCATGGTTGCATGGAAACTGTATTTTAGATTAGTTTGTTTTTCTAAAACTATGTTATCATTTAATTATTTAAAGAAGAATTACTTTAGAATTATGGCAAAACAAAATTTTCATTTGTAAAATTAAATGGATTGCTATTTTTAAACTGATCATATATTTTATGTATTTATATGCTGATAAATTCTTTTCAATATCAGTAATTGCCTTCTATAATTAGGAACGATATATAGACATAATTAAAGTATTAGTTGTTATAAAAATGACAGCAGTTCATTATAAACCAGTCACATAACTGAGCATAATATTACAATTAATAATTTCCAAAGGCCTGTACAAAGTATCTCAACCCTCCCCATAGCACAACTAAGAACAAAAATAGCAAATAATATGTTCTACATTTAACTTACCTAAAGAAAGTACTATTGGCCAGAGTTTCCACATAGAAAAGGATTTGTTTCATCAGCTGATGAACATGTGGAATGGTGTTTTGAGTTTCATTGGACTCAGAAATTTTACATAGTATTAAGTGCATAAAATGCTAATTATTAATATGACAGATAAAGAATCAGAGTAATTGCATTTGGTAGCATAGGCAAGTATAGTAGTACCCACAGTAGACAAAGTGCTGGACACATGGTGCATAAAGATAATTTTCTTACTAACAGTCTTGTAAGCACACTTTTATTATGGTCCAACCTAAGTAAAGCAAATAATTTCATAACTCTGAAATATATTACACAGATTAGCTACTTTCACAAAGGCTCTCATTGTCTTTGCAGCTGTATGCAATGATAGTTACTGTTGGCAAAGCTTGAGACAGATGTTACACAACAGATTCCATATTATCAACTGAGTAGACACTGTTGTCTGTGTATTACATGCTACACCACTTTCAATTTTTTGTAATAAGAATGCTGTTGCTTAGTGAAGTGATTTTTCAATTATTTTTTTTATTAATAACTCCTAACATTTACTCAGGGGTTTAGGATCCTTCTCTATCAAATCCAAACAACAAACAAAGACTTTCTTTAAAAATTACCTTTACTGGCATATGTATGGGCTACAATTTCAAAATCACCACATCCAAATAATGGATTTTTTTTTTTTTTAATTTCATATTGACCATTACCTAGATCAATTTAAAATAATGAAAAGAACATAAACTAGGCAATCAAATTCAAGCACCAATAGCGCTACTTGAACTTGTGGTTATTTATCACTGTTCTTCTAAAGAATTAAGAATGGTATCTTATTTTTACTTTTTAAATATTGGGAGCTTTTAAGTTTGGAAACAACTGCATATTAGCAAATGGGAAACAAACAATCTATGGCAGAAAGGAGAATCCAGAAGTACTTTATTTGTTCTCTTAACTCTTTATCACAATCTTCTGTCTTCATGGCTTTCTCCTACTCCTTTTTCTTCTCTAGTTCTTTCAAGAATTTTATAAAATCACAGAAAAACTGTTTGTGCCAAACTGTTTTTAAGGGACAGAATATTCATTAAGCTGACCCAATTTCGTTTCAGTTTCCCAAGTTCAAGTGCATGTATTTAAAACATTTAAAAATCAAGTGATCAAACAAGTAAAAAAAGAAAATAAATTAAAACAGTCATGAACATGCAACAACAGTTAATGTCCTGAACACTGAAATTATTCAATATCTGGAGACCTTGCCCCCTTCTCAATGTGATTACTGCAGAGATTTGCCTCCACAGAAATGCATGAAGGAGTGGGGAAAACACAAGCTATAAACAAACAGAAGAAAAAAAGTTTTCTCTAAAAGCTGTCAGTGAATGTGTAAGAATATTATTAGGTTGTAAAGCAAAAATAGGACTGTAATATTTACATCCTCCCAATAGATGGAAGTACAGCATAATCAGTAGGAGAGCAAACCTGAGATGGTTGCATGAGAGTAAGTGAAAGAAGATCTTGGATTATGGATGGCAGGGAAAAAAATATGATTGAATTAATTCTAGGGATGAAAAGTAACATTTCTTCAGTTCTTCTAAAGTCTTGATCAAATTGGGTTTTCTGAAGCTCAGTTTCTTCTCCTGTAGAGGTACCGCAAACGTGTACATGAGACATTCACTTCTCATTGAGCCATATTCTGGGAGGATCTAATTACTGAGAACTACAAATGGATTAAAATAGTACAATTAGGTTTTAACAATGGCAAAATCGTTAAAAAGCTGTTCTCACTTAAATTGCTATTGGTATCTAACAAGATGAGTGTAGAATATCCCTCACAGGATAATTACGCCAAAATTCAAGTTTCCTGACCTTTCCATGTTTCTGAAGTTTAGAGTGGATCAAAACATGCATCTTCCATATTTTTATTTTGTAGAATGAGAACATTAACAGAATAGTTGACAGGAATGGATTTTTTTTTTTTTGTAAATAGGCTTTGCTTATAGGATTTTACCTTCAAATGAAGTGGTCAAACAGTGTATGTTGACATAAGGTCTAAACTGTTACCTATGGATTATGAATGTAGTCCCCAAGAAATTCTTGTCTAGTACCTATGCAACTATATGCTGTCATTAAGATTCACTGAAAGCTCCTTATGGAATCCAAGACACCAGTAGTAACCATGAAGTTTGAAACCTTCTTAACACAAGACTGATTGGAACTGTTACGCATATATTTCAGTTAGAAATTTCACCATAGAGAGTGTTACAATGGCAGAAAAACACCAGAAGGACCCTACTGTATATGGAAAGATATAAACTTGTGAACACATAACACACACCATGTAAATGAGATAAAAAGTTGCCCTTATGTGCTTGGAGATCACAGGAGAAATGGAATTTGGCAATCATCTGGGGGATTTATGACTTTTTTTGCCCTTTTTTTTATTTATTTTTTAATTATGCTGATTACAAAAGCATCAAGACCAACACAGCACCAGGGCAGGATTTTTTAAGCTCATTTTTTGCCATTTTGTTGATATTACAAAACATTCAGAGGTAAGCAGCTGCCTTAGTCTGGGTCTGGGTAGTATGGCTTGTTTAGACATGGCTTCCTTGTTTAGCACTTGTAGCTGGGCAACAAACCTCGCCAAATAAGCTGAACATTGTACCTTGGTTACATGAGTTCATAAAGCCACTAATTCCCACCTTTTATTATTAAATGGACATCCTTTCTGTTCAATTACTTCTTGGTCTGTTTCCATTATCTTCTGTGTTTTTAGTGTAAACTCAACACAGATTAACTTCTGCATTTCATATAAATCTCAGCTTTTCCATTTCTTTTTAATGAAAGAAAACATTTGTTATAGTAACTGGCGTTTTATATCTTCTAAAGAAATTCACTCTCCTGGATTGCCCCACTGTTAAGACTTCACTGGCTTGACATACTTTAGTAATGTTTTGCCTGAAAAAATATTTTTGTTCCTTAATTCCAGGACCTTTAATTAGTTCTTTAACTCACTTTTAGGCATAAATTACATTTTATAGGGTTTGTTTCTTAAAATCACACTTTTGGGCATGTCTGCACTGCACAATGTAGTGTCATGCTAAAGATAATCCTGTGAAGTAGTATGGGGAAGTCAAGGATTTTGTAAATTGCTTCCCATAAACTGATAGATTGAGAATATCTGGCATTAAATATTTTTTTGTATTTTCTGACTCCATATCAAAAGTCCAATCAAAATATGTCCAGCCCTAAACACCAAGTATATGTAAAAGTTCACTTCTGGTTGAATCTGTAGATGGAATGAAGTTATTGGAATGAAATCCAGGTCATCACTGCACTGCAGTACTGCTTTCTCTTCCATTGGAGGTTATTTTCTTTGCATAAAACAATTAAAATTTCAAAGTGAAAGACGACATTAGGGTTAAAACAGTTGCTTCAGTTAATACTGGAAATTCAGTACACCACGGAAGGATAGAAAAAAATGAATTAATTTTGATAGGGTCACAATTTTAACAGAATAACATAGCTAAAGCTTTAAATAAAATGTCTTTTAAAGAAAGCATAAAAGAAGCTTCTAAAATAGAATTAAAGGAAATTTGCAGACTTTACATACTCATGTCTGTTGCTGTGAGACTATCTTGGTAAAGAGTTTCTAAAATATTCTGTGTCTTTATAATTGTTTAGAAAAACATTAGTTCAATCAATAGAAACAATCCATGAATAGTGCATTGAAAATATATAATAGAAAGAGCACATTTACTTGAAGTTTGAATTAAAGTCGTTACACTATTCTTTCAATTAGAGGGCATTCTTCATGCCAATATTTGTGAGAGAAACAGGCTATGAGATAAAAGGCTGAAGACAGGCAGGAGGTTCAATTATTAGTCACCCTAATGATTAACTAGTGAAATTTCAGTGTTGGAATTCTGACGTAGAAAATCTGATTCAGAAAAGTCAAATAATATGGTGTTTTTCACTTTATCAAATTTTCAGGAAACATAATTTTTTTTCGTTGGGTAATAAAGATCTTAAACTATCAGTAACACGTAGTATTTTTTATGTGTGCCTAGGCTTTGATTAGAATGGTTTTAATGTCAACAGTCTCTGATTATTTTGGCTGAAAAGACCAAATGCAACCTAAAAAGAAATGCATGCTCTGAATCTGTGATCTTTACTAGTACAATTACAGTTACATTTTTAAAATTGGCCCTCAAATACTTATAAAAACCAGTACATAGAAAAAGGCCTATATGATCTTATGTGTTATGCATGTGTTTTTCAGAAAGAATAGCTGAATTTACCCATGGATTCACTTCTCAGTTTCTGACAATTTTCTTGATGTTAGACTCATTGATTCAGAATGGAGTTGCTTGAAAATATTCTAGTGAAAACACTTTCAGGCAAATTCATTATGTTGGGGGACTAAATGCTTTGTTTCAATCACCTACTACACTGGGTTTTCATTGAGAGTTGTTTGGTTTGGCAGTGTCGGGGGCGGTTGTAGCTTTCATGGCATTCAAAGAATCATATGCTTGGGTTTTCAGCAAGTCCTAAAAACCCAAAATTAGCTATGCATGTGCCTCTCTTTGCGCTGAAAAATATATCCTTTTCACTGAACAGCATATTCTTCCCAGTTTCATTGCTGCTAAAACAGCCAGGAGGAAGCATTTCAATGAAGAACTGTGGTATTCAAGGTTGCCAAAAAAAAAAAAAAAAAAACACCCCGAAAAAAAAAAAAAAAAAAAAAAAAAAAAAACCTGAAAACAAAGAAACTTCAAACTTTTTAAAAAACTTTTCTTTGGTCCAACTACAACTAAAACCAATAAAAAGCAATGTTTCAAATAGTTATTTTGCTGTTTATAGCTAGAGTCTAGAAGCCTGTTCCAAAGCCTGTCAGTATCATTGATGGGACTTTCACTGACATGAATAAATTTTGTAGTACTGTCCTAAACTACTCCCATGAATAGAAGATGAAAACTTCTTTAAAGCAGGATTATTTGTACTTTAAAATAAATTTCATTTTCATTAAAAAAAAAATTCATTGGTTTATTACATATACTAAAAACTTACTCAAAAATAGGATCACTGATAGACATATGGAGTGGAATTTGATTATTTTTTTCCTTATGTGTACAGTATTTTGCTCCAGTTTGCTGTTGTAAGGTCTATATACATACTTTTACTCTCTTTCAATCTGAACTGATTCACTCTTCGATACAGGTAAGTACCCCAGTGATAGGAGTTGATGTAGATGTTATGGCTGTTACCACTCTAGAGGTTCATAGATCATCAGTCTACTCAATGCTTTTAATTCATTCATGTAGGAACACAGCAAGAAGAATTAGCTGCAGTTTCTCACATACAAAGGAAGTGCAAAATATCATTTTACATACAACAGATGTCTAAAGAAAAGCAACCAGTTGCACATTCATGAGGCTAGAAACCTTCATTTTTATTTTTTTTTTAATAAAGATAAGAACAAAGTAACATCACATTCTTTCCTACAATATTATCTGGCTTAGTATATTGCGAATACGGTGAGGCAAGATGCCTGCAACTTAAATTTGCAGCTCTTTTTATTTGTAACCATATTGTTTTGGGTTTTTTTCCATTAAATCAACAATTCTTCTAAAAGAGTTTTTAACAATTTCACTTCTGTACTTGTCTATGCTGTGCCCAGAGTTGAGGAGCTCAAGGTATCCCTGAAACTAGCACTAAAGAAAAAGTCATTTCTCACACTAATTTCCTCTGTACATGTCACTTCCCACTGTCCTCTTTCTTTTTGGCTTGAGAAACCCATAACATGTTATCTTTGGCAATTGTTCAGGAACCGTAAGCAAAGCTTCTATTCCAAGCCTACCCCTTGGTATTTGAAATTTACATGTAATTCCCAATCTTTCCATTACTGCTCAGAACACTTGCCAAAATAGGAGTAATGTATAAATCATCAAAATCAAAGCTGGGCCAAAAACACTGTCAAGCATTTTTCTTTTGCCCCAAGTTTTAGAGTTGAAACTTCTACAGATAACAGCTTTAAATATGTCTTCAGAGCTTGGCAGCTCTCCAGATACAGCTAGGACTAGGATTTTTACATTAGGTACAGAACTTACCTAGGATAGAGGACTCCCAGTTTTGCATACATAAAGAGTTGCTTTGTTACAAACCAGGTGAGAGATACTACACTTCTTGATATCTTTCTTTAAATTAGAAGTTTCAAAGAGGATAAAAACCAAGTTACTGATGGTGGGGAGTGGATATTTAGACCAGGTGGATATTTAGACCAGATGACCTTCAGAGGTCCATGTGGTTATGTGTTCTGAAATTTATGATCTATCTGTAGAGGATTTACCAGTGGATGTTTGTAAGTGCTGTTTCTAACAGCTAAAGGAGTCTGCATCTGCCTTTTTATGTCAAGTGACAAATCCTAGGAGGCCCTCTGAGTCTTAATTGCAGCTCCTAAGATTTGTCAAATTCTACAATTAAAAAATATTTTTAAAAAATGACAGTGGTCAGCTAGATCTAATTCTTTATGAACTTTTAAGTACCATCCACTGATCACACTGTTATACATTTGGGCTTTATTCCCATGCAAAGGCATAAGTAAAATGTCTGCCTTTTGAAAGAGTCCTTTGTACTTTGTTACAGCACAAAAAACACCTGGGTATGACTAAAATATGTGAAATAGGTCTTAATGAGCAAAATAGAAGAGAATTCTACTCTCTAATGTTAAATTTTTCTTGTACATTTTTATCTCTAGAAATCAAATTTGTGTTCACATCACTCTTTTATGCCATTTTAGCAATATGCTTTCCATTAGTTCAATGTCTATGCATCTAACCACAACCTGTTGCTAATTGAAATCTGATTGACAGAACTTATATAGGCAAGTTTTCCCCAGGTCTAAGACAAAACTGTGAGTTGCGCTGGCTCAGTTAAATGTGGTAATTGTCTAAGTTTTCCTATATGATTGATTCTGTCAAGTGAGTTGGGTTTTCCTACTTCAGACTGACATGTCAGGATTGATTTTCTTTGAAGCTTAGGGTCAGGATTTTGCATATAAACCAGCATGGCTGATGTTTGTACATCATGCTTCAGCTGGTTTGATATGGCTTTTGCATTTAAGGTTTTGGTTCTACTACTCTGAAGAGTCACCCCTCTGCCCCTTACACTGGCTGTAATGATATCCTTGAGAATCACAGCAGAAAAGGGACAAACATGTTTTTTCAAAGGATTTTTCAAAGTTCTTGTGGCACTCTTGATTTTATTGCATGCGTATAATTATCAACAATGTGTCATGTCCACATGTGAAAACAAAGTGTTGGCAATAAGCAAGAACAGTTAAGGATGTGCAGTCTATTTCTATAGTTTTCCCCTAGTTCAATATCTGCAGTTCTGCTTCAAGTTGGGGACAAAGCAGGGAGCAAGCGTGGCCCATGCACAGATTGTGCCTTCACTATCAATACATAGTCTGGGCACTGCAAATAAAGTTGGGTGATGGTGAGAGGATTGAATGACAGCACTAAAAAGGGTTAGGGGATGACTGAAGCCCATCATCCATCCAAGGTCCACCCAGGGCATCTAATGAGCAGGAGTGGGAGACGGGGCTATAGCAGATGCAGTATAGGCCCAAGATACACAAAAAGGCTGGAAGCAGGAACACCCCTGACTGATCATGGGAGGTTTGCTTGGTCAGGCGTGAGCTGAAATGAGGTTCCTGGGCCCATGAGCAGAGGTGTGGGTGCTCAGAAAAATTATCTGTGCACTTAAGGCTCTGACAAATATCTGCTCCTATTTCCTGTGGCTAGAAAAATTTTATGTTCATAAATAGTAGAATCATAGAATAGTTAGGGTTGGAAAGGACCTTAAGATTCCAACCCCCCTGCCATAAGCAAGGACACCTCACACTAAACCATGTCACCCAAGGCTCTGTCCAACCTGGCCTCGAATACTGCCAGGATGGAGCACTCACAACTTCCTTGGGCAACCCATTCCAGTGCCTCATCACCCCAACAGGAAAGAATTTCTTCCTTATATCCCACCTAAACTTCCTCTGTTTAAGTTTGAGCCCATTACCCCTTGTCCTGTCACTATAGTCCCTAATGAAGAGTCCCTCCCCAGCATCCCTGTAGGTCCCCTTCAGATACTGGAAGGCTGCTATGAGGTCTCCACGCAGCCTTCTCTTCTCCAGGCTGAACAGCCCCAA
>JBCJKH010033462.1:22570-37124 GCA_039877255.1 Loriculus beryllinus
TCAGGAGGCATTTGGACAATGCCCTTAATAACATGCTTTAACATTTGGTCAGCCCTGATGTGTTCAGGTAGTTGGATTCAATGTTCATTTTATGCACCAACTGAAAATTATGTATTCTATTCTGTGCAATTCAACTTGATTTCATTCTATTTGATTCCATTTGATTGATTTAGATTTAAAAAAGTAGTGGCTTCATTTTCTTGAGAGTCAGGTGAATCCAACAAAGAGGCAGAAAGAGATGCCTTGGCTTTTAAAGTGTAATGTACTAAAATGTAACATGTCTTTTTATATTTCAAAGTTGAAATTTATGCTGGCTGGGACAGAAGCCATTGTACAATGAGTTTTCTTGAGTATACAAATGAGCTATTAATTTTGCCATTTTAAATGTATCACTTACAACCACTCACTAATGCTTCTTGGTTTCTTTCAGAAGTTTTTTTCCCTTGCATATTCTATGTTTTATGTCAAAGGAAGCAATTAAACTATCTCAGACTCTGATTCTCTTTTAATTCTTCTACACTTAATCAGTCTGGCTTCTACTTCACTGAAATGTAGCTCCAGCTTTCTAACACTATTGCTTTCTGGGGAGCTAGTATCCAGTTGACAAGATCACAGTCAATTATAGTAGCCTCCCATCAGGCTACCCTTAGTTGGAATGGTAAAAATGGTAAAACGTCTCTCACAGAAAGACAAGTTGAAAATCTTGGCTCCCTTCCCTCTAAATAGCATCTAGATCAGTTAAGAATTTTAACTATTAGAACTTTTCTGGAGTGATATGGAAACAAAGACTTTTAATTCCCATTAAATAAGGATCTTAATGAAAAAAATGTTACAGAAACTTTAAAATCTCTTCATGTTTCACTCAAATTTAGAATGAAAGCTTGTCTAATAAGATTTTATTTCTTGTGTCTCAGTTCTCTACTGGCAATTGTAAAGCCCCGATACAATTCAAATTGTAATTTTAACTGTATCAAAATAAGTACTAATATTTACTTTTATGTCTTTATTGAAATGAATCAACCAAAAATCAAACAAAGGAATTTGAAAGTGTGATAATTGTTTTGATTGCAATCCCAGTAAATGGGACTTTGCCATTACCCGCAGCAGTCTCAGTCTTTGTATGGACCTGCAGGCTCCTGAGTGTAAGCTATCAGGACTTGTCTGGGCTTGTCTTGGCCTGAGCTGGTTTCACCTTATTTTAACCACTATTCCCTTGCCAAGTGACTATTGCCTAGCCTATTTTAGCTAAAAACCTGTGAATACCTTATGGTAGAGGTCTGATAAACTTTGGACAAAGTGAGTGCAAAGCAAACAATACCTGTTTGCACTCCCTGAGACAGCAGGAACATATTCCAGGTATTGAGGGGAAAAAATGAGAAGGAATCAGCCTGCGTAAAGTTAACATGTAGGAGGAAACCCAGGCAGATTCTGAGTGTGATGTGGAAGGAAGCTTCTACATCACACTTCTCCCATAGATAGGAGGTAGAAGTCGCCATATGAATTCCCAGCAGACCTGTGTTCCTTTTTTCCCCAAAATTTGTCTCAAATACTGGAGTAAAAGATACTGATACTAGAGTAGAACTGGCTTAATATTGATCAGAAATTTCTGGAAATATGTAAAGTTTGGGAAGAGTGCTGGAGTTGGTCCTAATTTTTAATCTCTCACTGGTGAACATAGATCAGTTATTGCAATCAGTTTTCAGTCAGCTGGCAGATTTCAGGTTACATGGCAGTGGCTTGATAATAGCTCCCTTTTTTCCCACAATGTTTTATTTGCTTGAGTCATATAAGCAGTAATGATAACTTCCTTGGTAAATGTATGTTTACAAGTGTTACTAATTGCTAATTTTCAACACTGCTTTGTGAACTACACAAAAAAAAAAAAGAAAAATCAAACAACCAAACCAAACCCCACATTTTTAACTAAATTTAATTTGGCTAGTCATAATTCTTCAAATGTCAGTTTCTTTTTTATTCTCAACCATGTCTTTAATCTCTGTTATGGAGAAATCACCTTTGTTCAAGGTCACTAAATTAGTTTTCAAAATCATTTTACATTATTGTTCATTTCATAGTTATATTTTGTTATGGACAAATGACTAAATAATCAAAGACAGATAATAGAAGTCTCAAATAAGTGTAAGAATTTATGATTTTAATTAATTTTGACATATATTATAGGATTATTTTTTGTTCTTCACCTTGTGTTCAAATACCGGATCTATGAAGCAATATTATTTTAATATGTGACACATATATCTGTTTATACTTTTAAAGATCTAGGTATTTTTTTCCTCCAGACATCAATCAGCAAATTCAATACTTCTGGAACAAAACTATTCCCTGTATAAATCCACATATGTAGTTACAGAATAAATATATAAAATATTATCAGGTTAATAAAGGATGCCCAGAGACATGTGTGCCCTTTCTCAGCGTTTCACCCCTGTCTTGTAAATCCTTTGCATAATTTGTATGCAATTTATATTAAAAATCTTTCCTGCATCAGTAATGTGTTTGTATAAGGAAAATAGCTGTTTTCTATTAAACTATAAAAATAACACTCTGTATCTTCTGATGTCCACATCAAAAGCTGCCAGGAAATTCAATATCAACCAGCATTCCATATTGTTTATTAAATTAAAATGATAGTATCACAAAAAGCATGAAAAAAGAAAGCATGTAAAATAAAGTATGGCCTCAGCTATTCACAAACAACAAAAGCAACAACAAAAGCTGTAGGAACAGCACCTTTCCAATGATTAGAAAGTCTCTCTGTATTTTTCTTCTGTGTCATGTAGGTCAAATCAAGGGTCTTTTGGAGTCACCTGCCATCTGCTCAAAGCAGGGACAACTAGCTCCAACTTTGAATTTTGATTAGTTGTTCTATACCTTGACTAATTAAATAACTACTTTTTTTTTACCTCTTCTTCTTAACTATGTGTTATTACTACAATCTTGCCAATATTTTTCTCCTTTTCTCTAATTTCTGCTAAAACAGCATTAGAAAACAGACTTTAGAAAAAGTTTTAACAAGCGCAAGGTTGTGTCTTAAAATCAGTGAACACAAATATTATCACATCATCCTCAAAGTATTTTTTAATATTAATTAAAATTATGCATTTTGTTTGCTTGTTTTTCTCTGCAAAAGCTTAAGATTATTTTCTAATCAGAAAAATGTTTTCAGTCTGTTGGGTCTTTTCAGAGATTTCCTTTGATCCCACATAAAAAGGTTTTATTCATGATCAGGGGGATATTGGGGAAAGAATATATTTCCAATAGGAAAAGGAAGTGCAACTATGCGGTACATTCACCTGACAAGTTTGTCATTTTCTGATTTGCAGCTACATGGAAGTTATTGTACAATAGATGTAAATATGCCTCCTTACTTTATTTTTCAAAGGATGTCTCTTATGAAAAAATCCATCCCTGGAGGGCAGCTTTCAAATGCAAATGTATTTACTTCTCCTTTTATATGTCATCCCAACACAGGCATCTTTCTGATACCTATGGTCTTATGAATGACAATATATAAGTAAGAACAATATGTTACTGTGAAAATGTTTTTCATATGTCTTTTCAAAGTAACAATTAAAATGAGAGTTCTATTTGCTGAATACTGTGCAATTATTTTTGCCTGTTTTTTTGCCTTTTATTGCAAATAAAACAGGTATGCCTTGCTCTTTTTTCTACTTTCTAAGCTGTATAATGTATATAGTTGTTTATTTATTTAATTCAGCTGCCTCCATTCAATAATTATTTTCACAGCATCATTGTGATTGCTACAACTAAGTATCAATTAGTCAAAAAGCAATAAAAATACAGTTGTTCATAATTTATTCTCTGTCTGTTTGATTAAAAGTAGTACCAGTGCACTACCTCTTTATGGACTAAAAAAAATGTTTGCCTCTAAATACCAAATGCTAGGTTACAGCTTCCTGGTTCCACTGTATCTTTCAGGCATTACCACAAAAAGACCTTCTAACTGAAATATTTAATAGTTTACACCTGGATCATGAACCTCCACTTACTCAGCAAAGAAGATTCAGCAAAAGGGGTTTCAAGAGGAAATATAAAAGGAGTCTCTGAGTTTGTTTATAAAAAAGATCTTTTTTATTACTTTGAAAATAAAAGATATGATAGATCAAATATAACTATACAGTGTCAAATGTTTTACAGTGTCTTTTATTTGCCTGTTAAAATTGAATAAAACTTGCCTTTAGTGAAGCGTACCTGTAAAAAAAAGCAACGATAAATAAAACAAATTGTTTTCTAAAACATTCTGTTTTGAAATTAGATTTGATTTCTAGAGATTATTTAAGCAAAGGAAGTTATCCAGAAGTGAAAAATTTTTTACTTTCTTCATTCTTTTTTTAGTAATAAGAGAAATACTTCATACAGAGTCACAGAATGGATGAGGTTGGAGCTCAGCCCCTTGCTCAAGGCAGGGTCAATACAGCAGGTTGCTCAGGGCAGTGTCCAGTTGGATTATGAGTAGCTCCCAGGATAGAGATGCACAGCCTGTCATAACCAGGGCAATATGGTCCAAGGTTTGATCACCCTCAGAGCAGAAATGTTTCTGCTTTTGTTTAAACAACATTTCATGTATTTCAGTCTCAGACAAGAGTGCCATTGCCTGGTCCATTCACTGTGCATCATTGATATGATCCCCCTTAGTCTTCTACTTTTCCTGTTCTCTTTTACAGACTCAACTCTCTCAGCCTTTCCTTATATGTCAGATGCTCTGGTCCTATAGTCATCTTGTGAACCTTCACTGGAATTACAGCAGTGTGCCCCTGTCTATCTTGCACTGTTTTTTTACACAGTCTGAAATCACTAATATTGAAAGTCTTATATTTCCTTAATCCTAAGAAAATGCTGCCTGTGTTTCTTCTCCTATACACACCATTTTCCTTCCTTTACTGCTACTGAAAATGTCCTCTGGGGAGTAAGACTTTAATGATGAAAAGAGGTAAAGGACAAGATTTTCTATGCAACTTGTCTCCCTCACTCACCCAATTGCAATAAAAATCTGCATTTTTATCCTTTTTTCATCTCTTTGGATCAATAATTTTATAGGTAACAAAACCACTCTACCTTTGGTGACAAAGGATGTTTCTTTTCAATATTTCTTAATTAATTAAAATAAAAATGCTATTCTTTTTCTCTTATTGCTTTAGGAAGTGTTTGTTTATTCCTTTTAGTATTGTTCCACTTCTTATTTCATTGTATTTGTTTTGCTTTGCCTGTTTTTGTTTGTTTTGTTTTCCGTTTTTTTCTCTTGGTCTCCCAACTCTTCCTAAAGCAAGAATCAAAAGCAAGAAGCAGTCATCTGCAGGAAACATGCATATAAAAAATACATATTAAACCAAATACAGAATTATCACATCCATCGGTCTAATTACATACATTTTGATGCCTCTGACATGTCTTCATCACTTATACAATCTACCTTCAAATCCAAAGATATGGAAGAGGTAAAAAACCCATTTCAGCTGTATGAGAATTGGAATTCTTTATAGATTGTAATATTTATATGTTAAAGTAAATTATTTTCCACATTATATCTTCCAAGAGGTTTAGTCTTTGAAACATTTTTAATTTCCCAAAACAGTGCTGTGGTGAATATTTGTAGTAATTTTGAGATTTGTGTCCTTTGAGATTTTTTTCACATTGAGTATCCAGTGTTTCATATTAACTTGCCAAATTTAGCCATGGTGAAAAGAGCTCAGTGGACTTCATTGTGCAACAAGGCTGTTTTTTTGTAATGTTAGTAGTCCACCATTTGCTAACATGAATTTGCAATCTCAAAAATATTTGTTTTGCTCCTCAGATGTGGAAACTCCAGATTTTTGTGGTGTCTCCATGACTCAGGGTCTTAGTTTTGTGCATTATAAGTAATTTCTTCACTGCTTATTATGATTTATTACTGTGAGAGGTGTTGAAAGTTAAGTCATGAAATCTGAAGTCTGGATTCAGACCAAGAACACTACAGGCATATATTTTACACTAGGGATACCATGAAAATAGGTCATTCTATTGCCAAATATATATTAAAAAGCCCTCCCTGAAATGTTAACTGTCATAATTTCAGATTCCAAAGGTTAAGAACTTCTACGCTAACTATCAAGAGATGTTTAGCTTGGAGCTTACTTTGTTCCTTATTTTACACAGTGCCATAATGCTCTGATCTTCTGTTCCTTTATTATGACGTATTTCCATTGTGTGAAATTCTAACAATAGACCTATAATGGCAAACAGAGTAAAAGAGTAAATAAAGTCTACAGCATTTATACTGCTTTTTGTTTTAAAGTATTTGAATTGTTTAAAGAACAAAGTAATTTACTTCTACAGAACTAAATTTAGGTTAAAGGAAGTAAAGAAACATTTGGAAATGCCACACTGACAATTATCTACTGCCTTCATGTAGGTCTATGTCGGAACCACAAAGTGTTATTTCAGACGCACACAGAATAACGTATGTTCATTCTTAAGTGTTGGTACACTATACCACATAATTTATGTGAATGATATAGTCACACTTCAGCTTGGATAATGACATTTTGCAAAAGCAACATACGTTAAAATTTGAAATATAATTACTCACACAAGCCAATTTAAGACTGTTAAAAGCTCTATACAGTGTTTAATGAATTCTGAGTTACTTGATTGGCCAATGCAGCACACATTACAGAGTCAAAATTCTCTGATAGGTTTTATAGCTAAGGAAGCATTCCAGATAATAACGTAGACCCAACACTGACTTACATTCTTTATTTAGGTGAAAACCCAGAAAACTGTGTTAATCATCCCAACTCCTGTTCACGCATTATTGAAATACACAAGGAAGATCTACAGCATTTTTTTTGGAACTTGATTAATTTTGTTGTTTTTTAATCTATGACACAAATGGAAACATAAGCATTGCTATTCACATGAACTAGAGTAACGTCACAAAAATTCAGGGTTTGAAAATGTTCATATCACTTTTGATAGTAGTTCAACACCTAAATACTTTTTCAAATGCACAAATGAAATTATTGCAATAACTTTACAATAAAATAATTTTATGAAAATAAAATTAAAATATCCATTTGTCCTTATATTTCTGATATATTATTGATTTCTAAAATTCTTTAAAAATGTTTTATAATTTTATTCTTACAATCACCATTAAATTTATTGGATCTAAAACAGAAGTAGGTTGGGTTTTTTTTTACACTTTTAAAATTTGCGACTAATGAAATAGAACACAGTTTTTTTAAAAGTGCAGTGTATTTTAAGTGGTTACTGTTTATGACAAAATTAAATATAGTTGAAAAAGATCCCTTAAATGTGCAATAAACTCCCAAGATTGTTGCAGTATGGGCATATAGAGTAGAAAGTAACTAAAGAACAAATGTTTATTCAGTCCCTGTCTTCAGGAAAAATAAAAAAAACAAAACAAAACAAAACCACATATATACAAAAATCTCTCAATATTAATGACAATAATAAAAGATACTTGTCATTCAAAGAATATAGTGTGGGTGTGTGTATGTGTTGGTATCTGTGTCTGTACTTAATATTTCACATATATGCATATGTTTTACAGGGATGCTTGTGTTTCTGTGTAGGAGGAATATTTGGTAAAAAAAAAAGTGTATTTTGGATTGTTAGAAAAGAAGCCTAAACTGGGAAAACAAAAACATAATAATCTTTGCAGGTACAGTGGAGTTTCCAAATACATTCTTTACTGAAAATCCTATTCTGAATGGTTGACATCTGCATGTTCTTTCGCTTTTCCAAGACAAACACATTGTTTCATAGAAATAACTTCATGAACCCAGAAGGTCTTTTGTATAGCTAGCCTCATGGAAGATTTCTATGTTATTTAAAAGTACTGAATTTTACGTAGGGACCTTGAGGCTGCATTTGTATTAATATATTAAATAGTGACCAGAAATGTCATCTAGCCCTGGAATCTGATCATCTGTAGTTTTAAATTAATAGCATGGTTCTTAGCAGACTTCTGGCCTGTATCAACCATTATTATCCCAGCAGTTTCCAAATACAGCTACAACATTGCAGAGGTCATTCCCGGAAGGCAGTTTGAATGCACTCACACTGTTTTAGAGGCCAAGATAGATTATTAACATCATGATAGGCTGTTCCAGGCCAACTGGCCTGAGCACCAGTGAGCATTCCTGGGCACACCTGGTGCATGTTAGCATAGCCACGGACACATAGTCCAAAAAGACATCCTTTCTGACTTTCATCTACTCTCAGTAGTGCACAAAATGTGTCTTAATCAGTTAAATTTGCTTGCTATATGCAATAAATTATGGCAAATAGAGTGATTTTATTTTGACCAATACATTTCAAATCTTCTTCACAGACTCTCATCTTGTTAAATGTATTACTCCCGGGAAAGACCTCTCTCTCTTTGGAATAATCTTTCTTTCACCTCTGTAAACAGCAGCTACTTAAGAAGCAAAGTGGAATATTTATTAGTAAAGCTGTTTGTGTTGGTTTTGAAAAAGAAAATAATGATATTATATACCCTTTTCTCTCCACACCCTAAACCACCATTTGCATTAATATATATGATTTTTAAAATGTATGAATCTATTGTGACTTTTTCGCATGACAGGCAAGAAATTGGGTAGAAAATTTGTATATATATAACATTAGTCATTTCGTATCTAGTTCACCATACAATCCAATAATTAATCCCAGCCAATCTGTAAATAAAAATGCTTCAGAACAAGCATGAACTAGAAAATGTTGCCTTACATATTTTGTCTTCCCTATTCTGCTTTTCCCTTCTTTTATCTTCCTTAGAAGTATAGCTGCAGTGTTTTGTCTGCTTTCCAAATAGAAAAATAGCTTGCATCATATTCAACTGTCATCTTTATATGTCTCTCTCACACAGATACAGATGACTTCTATAGCTGTGAACTAAATTGGTCACAGAGGAGCACAGCACAGGCATATTGCTTGCAGTCCAGCACCACATGCATTCGAGTATTCTCCAGGGTCAGTCAGCTCTGGGGTTAGAAGTGCTTCCCCTTTCCCCCTTGCACTCCAAGTGTTTGGAATTGCTTGGAGTAATGCTTGACTTTATTTGGTTTATATGGTGATTTATTAGGGTGGAAAGTCTCCTTTTCCTACAGTTTCAGTAAAACATGCAGTCACTTCTGTGTTTTCCCTGGGTGTATTACCTGTTGTTATAGTATAGGTTAGGCTGCTGCGGAGATTATGTGCTTCAGCCCTGCCTGGTCATTATAGAAAGACATTTCCTCTTGAAGCAATAAAACAATCAGAAAACAAAGCAGCTGCAAATACCTGAAACACCAAACTCTGTTAAGTCAAAAGGGATAAAGAAGGGAACATGAGCAACATCTATCAAGTACTACAGCAGCTCAGCATGCCTTTTAAATTAGGGCCTATATGCAGGTGCATTTGAAAAATGCCCCTTTCAAGCACAAGCTGTTTAAAGATAGGAGTTCAGATGCCACCTGCTCTTCTTTGGGGTTAAATCTTTCCAGACTGCAGCTGAATCATCTGCCCTTACAACTGATGCACCACAGGCTCATAAATCACGCTGCTAAGGAGTAATCACGTTGTCACCACTGATGTCACCCTCAGGTCTTTGAAAAAAATCACTGTGACCATGTGCATGTATCCCATTAGCTGGATACAAATTCTTCAAAGTTCTTCAAATAGTAAAAAAAAAAAAAAAAAAAAAAATAATTACACTATCAGAAATGTGTGACATTTTTAGAAGTCAAATACACTTTACCAGTTTTTCAGAATGTACTGTGTGTGTTATGACTGTAGAGCTATCCACTGCAAAGTTTTGTTCTGGCAGCAATTTATATTTTTCTGCATGAAATGACTAGAATTCAAAGGCAATACTAGTGTTGGTTACATCCTGACACATTCCATGAGGATTGTTTTAATGGAATTAGTCACAAAAATTAATTAATTTCATAGTAGCTTAGTTAAACTCAATTAACTATCTATATCATATTCTTATTCAGCCTTAAAGTTATTTAAATAAAATCTGGCTTAATCTGACTTTTAATGAAGATCTACAAATATATGTTAGTATTTATTTTGATAAATTTTAGATTGCAGTAGGAGCCTAGGAGGGGCTCCTAGCTGTGGCTAAGACCTTCACAATTAGCAAGAGAAAATTGAATCTTAGAAATTAAATTACACAAAACATGCTTTTAGTCTAAATTGGAAGAAGCCATAAAGAAATTTTAAGCAGTTTCTGTAATATTGTTTCAATAACGTAATTATTTAGTTGGGTTTAAAGGTTTCTTTTCAAGGTCCCTCCACAAAGTCCTTAATAGTTTTTATTACTATTTCAGGAATGGTTTGCATATTTCCCCCCTCCCTCTCGAATTTTCCTAATTTCCAAACTTTTATCCTTTGAAAATGAACAAAATCCCATGGAAATGAGAGAAAAATCTGTATGAAAGCCAATTTTTATGAGAAAATAAAGAGAACATAAGGGAAAAAATAAAAGAATAAGAAAAAAGTAGCATTTACATGCATTACGGTTTATTATTATTATTATTATTATTATTATTATTATTATTAGATAAGTTGTATGTATACACTATATATAATAATATATATCATCATTGTTATAAGATATTGCATCTTTTACAACACCTAAGATATTTTACAGAATAGATTATCAATACTCAGGCATGGCTGTGAAATATCTCTAACAAGAAAATGTGTATTGAAATAGTAATTAGAGTCTGAGGTTTTATACTTTTTTTCTGTTAGTCATCTGAGTTCAACAGAAGTTTACAGTGTAAGGACTAATGTCAGGTTTTTCTCAAGTGGCTTTAGGTGCTCATATTTATGGGATGTATGCTGAGAGGTCTTTCAGGTTGGTATTTTTTAAAAATCAGAGCTATAAGATTGTTTCAAGCTGGTTGAAAATTCTTAGGACTTTTTTTTCACCTCAATCTTGACCTGAAAACTTTGCCTTTAAAAACATTACAAAGCTCTCAAATGTGGAATAGATTATCTCCAATGGCTATCTAGATATGTATTACATGCTCTTTAGTATAATCATAGGGTGATGGAGCTCCAAGTATAATACATTCAAGTACCCTACATTATTCCTGATGAGGTTTCAAGAAAGTTGTCCTGACCAGGGAACATCATGTTTCAGATGTATCTGCTCTAGTTTTGGAGTAAAAGCAAGAATGTGTCTTGGTTAGAATGCTAATGTACAAATTGTTTTCTACTCAGTAAAAGGGATGTCCCCTATGTACAGTATACCTCCTTTACTAACAAGTGCTGAATCTCCAGGGCCAAAAGCAGAAAAGTGTTTCAGCATAGCACATACCTGGAATACACACCATTCCAGGGCAGTGCACACAAGCTTGCATCAGATTCTACACATGGAAGAACTGGAACCATTAATTGAGTATTACTGTAGAGGTTATATCTCATCTTGATTTAGATACAGAGATTTGAATCCAAACGTAGCTGTCAGTCATGGAAATCCTTATACCAGGTTTCTGTGCATACAGTTATATAGGAGACTACATAAAGTGCTTACAAATTCTACTCACAGGAAATTATGCCACAAGCTTAAATTTTTAAGCACATTTTTTTTGCAATGTAAAACCATTTTAAAGCTGATTATGTCTAGCAATCATTCTGCTCTAACAGAAATATACTAGAAGACTCTGCAGTGGAATAAGGGTGCTCCAGCTTCCTGAGTTTAATCTCACTGAATAGTTACATGAAACATTATTTTATGTGATCATAGTCACCACATTTAAAAAAGAAACAAAACAAAAAAACCAAAACAAAGCTATCAGTTCTGACCTCCTTTTTTCTGCCTTTTCCCAGTGGCATGTTGCATTTAGCATGACATGAGTACTGCAGACCCTGTAATTGATCTGGTTGTGGCTCAGTGGCTTAATTGTGGATTAAGGTCAGAAGTTTGCAGTGTCACTATTTTCTAAATGCTTCAGAACATAATTTTTGCCAATGAGCACTAGGGAGTATAATATATAAAACTGAAATATTGGTATAAGAATGTCATAATTCTGAACTGATGTAAAAACTTGGATTTTTATTGAACTTCTGAGTAAAATAATATATATATATAGTAGACAAATATCTCTTTTACTAATGAGCAGAAAAGTAGAATCCTACCAGGTTTATTTTTTTTAAAGACCTCTTGTATTTTTAGTAGAAAAATGAAGATGTATAGTGTACTTTATATTCAGCCTGAAAAAGAAATGGACCACATTCCCTGTGAACTTTGCAGTTCAAATGTTTCCAGCACTCTAAGCCCTGTGTGACATGTCACTCCTGATATTGGAAACATAGCCGTGATGCAACCAACTTCCCTGTCTGAGCCAAAACAGATGAAGTAGAGACACGGTCTGTCATTCAGAATCTGAGAGAAAAATGTGCTATGGATCTTTACCTGTTCAAGCGCTCCTATACCTCAGCACTTTAATGTATCCTAGTCCTTTTCTGCCATATTTAGGTTGTGTTGAGGTAAGGCTGCTGACATTAGGAACTCACTCTGTGTACACCATGAGCCACAAGCTACATCCGTGTCACTGGGCAGCCTACAAGGTTTCTATGAAATTTAGTATGAATTCTTAGTTGATTGTTGAGCTGCAGTCTTTTTCCTTCTGCATTATTTTAGTTGTTTTCCTTCTCTTGATGCACAATTTTTCTGTTTTCCTTAGAAATTCTTCTTTACTGTGGCTTTTATTAGCTGAAATGCTTCCAATGTGTATGTTTTACAGCATAGTTTGTAAAAGGTACAATATACCAGTATCAGTTACATAGTAAAAACTTCATGCAATTATTGCACATATCTATACTCAAAGCACATATTCAGAAAATTACTGATGCAAAAAATACACCAATAAAGGTTGAGTGAAACAAATTTTAGACCTGTTTAGAACCTTGCATAGCTTTAACATCTGAGTCACATGGTAGATCATTGGTTTTGTCTGCAAAGATTCTTTTATTTTCTATTAAAACTATACTAAATCACAAAGCTTCGAGGGACCATCTATTCAGGATGCTATAACAAAATAGCTTTGTACGCACTCAGCAATTTTGTTTGACATTTGTTGGACACACAATACCAAATCATGTTCATGTTTCTTTTCTGTCTTCAAATATGGGACACTTGACTGTATGGTATAGTAATAAGTAACCCTTGACTGCAGAGAGATTACCCAGCTGCTAAAGTGGAATGCCCTTGTTCAAGAAGCAATATCAGGAAGCAAGATCACGAGCTGCCTGGAAATAAGTTTTGTAGCAGACAGATGTACACATCAATGACTAACATTTTGAATTCACAGCTCCTTACTAGAATAGGTCATGAACTTGGGAGGGAAAAGAAGGAATAGTTAAACAAATAGATTTGGATTTTGCATGGATTTTCTACTTGGAACTTAGCCTGATGATTATTTTGTTAGTCAGTGGATATTTCAGTGAGAGGGGATTGTAAGAAAGATTTTAGAAGTCAATGGAAGACAGTAATATAATAGTCTACATGTCTGTGTTTCATGAACTGCCTACATGTGCTATGTCAGCAGTTATCCCATGAAGTATTAGCTCCTCACTACCCTGTAGATTTGACTTTCAGCAATTTGAAGGAATTTTTTTCCTACTTCCGAAGCAGGTGTCCACAGCATTTGTGCAGAACTGGAAGCACAAAAAGCAGGTTCTCATTATTAGGACCTTAACAGCTGCTTGAAAGATCCCAAAGACATGACTCAGGCTGATGAGATATTTGGAAAGATATACATCTTCACAGAAAAAAAATATATACTATGGCACTCACCTGAGCCATTGCAGATGTTAGTAATCACAACAGCTTTATTCCAGATGAGAAAATAGATTTTCTAAATGTCCAGCGTGAGACTGAGCTAAAAAACAATCACTAAATCCAAAACTGAACAGTTCATGTGTAGTCAGTGAAATCTTTCCATCAGCAAATTTTAAAATTATAATGTGTAGAATTTAAGTAATCTGAGAGTTTCATACACAGGAGGATATTCAGACAAATAATCAGAACATAAACCAGAGAAACAAAAAGTGATATGATAATGAGATCTTTATAGAACACTGTATGGACATTAAAGAGCAAAAATATGAAAAGTGTCTAAATAGTACCAGTAGGGCTGTTCTGTGAGAAAAAATGGTCACTGTGGAAGAATGAATGAGAGGAGGAGAAAAATAAATTTTCCTGCATTTTTTTAATAGCTAATTAAAAAAATGTTCACTACTTTACGATGTCTTTATTCCTTTTTTTCTTCAACCTGTTTTGCAAGAGAGAATACCTGAAAGATTGGAGTTACTTCTTCAGAAACACTCCTGACCTATAAGGACTGAATAGTCCCTGGGTGAAATGCAGCATTCTATATGTATCACTGGACTGGGAAAAACTAGTTTGTAGAATAATAGAATCACAGAACAGCTAGGGTTGGAAAGGACCTTAAGATCGTCTAGTTCCAACCCCCCTGCCATAAGCAGGGACACCTCACACTAAACCATG
>JBCJKH010033475.1:0-11459 GCA_039877255.1 Loriculus beryllinus
CCAGTCATACAAAAGCAAATTAGCAGCTCCTAGGTCTGGCCACATCTGGGTACAGCATCCACCCACCAAACCCTCCCCCTTCACACGTGGATTCAGTACCGTGAAAGAAGCTCCAGGGAAAAGCAGTAGATCAGATGTGTTCCAGCCAACTGGCCATTCCTCAAATCACACCTAGGTTGCAAGGACCATGCTTCCTACTTTGGAGGAAAAAAAGAACATACAGAAATCAACAAAACCACCTTCAAACTCCCATTTTCCTTCTGCTTAGAAGTTCCAGGAGAACCTTCACTAAAAGATTAGGGAAAACAGTGGGCAATTTATGTGCAAAATACAAGCAAAAGAAGACATCCACATAGATCAATGGAACAATTCAGTCAAAATGTTCAGCAGCAGCTACTGGAAGTACCCCCCTACCACAATTTTAGGTTTGGACCAAGCTCTGAGAAGCACTCATTCTGATTACACTGATTCTGAGTGGCTTTGATAGCCTACAATATGCTAAATATGGAAAATAACAGAGAATGTTTCATAAGTTTAGAGATTAAAGAAATACATTTGGTTATCTGTGTCACCTTGACAGGACAACATTTCTCTCTTCCATATATTCTGCAATATTTTATCTAGTCTTTTTAAAATTCCTGAAAATTGGTATTTCCATGCCCTTCAAGCAGTTTCCTCAGCATATTTCATTGGCAGAGATTGCTTGGTCATGTTCAGCTCAAACAAATGTGCACTTTGCTCCACCTCAGCCATTCTGAGCAACAGCTCATGGCAGAAAAACATCTATTTCAGCTGTATGGGGATGTTTGCATTGGTGCAGGACATGGATTACGGTGTCTTGAAGACCTTTGTAGTCATGTGGCAAGTACCCACCTTTATAGGAGGAACTGCTCTTCCACAGAGAACACAGCATCCTGAAGGAACCTCTGACTCCTTCAGTGACTTCTTGTTACTGAGACCAGTATGCTAAGGATACTTAGGCAGATAGATCCGGCAAAGCTTCCTGCTCTGCATGCTAAATGGCTTCTTTTTTTCCTTTTTTTTTCCTTTTTTATTTAAACAGTATCAGAGGGTTTAGCCTCATGTAGTTACTTCTCTCAATAAAGTACTCCAGAGCTGTGCTGGAGAGCCCTGATGGACATAGGTCCATGGAGATTACAGGACAGCAGTTCCTACATTGTTGTCTTCTTATACCTAATGGCATCTCTTCTTTTTTTAGCTCAATAAATCATATATTAATTTTGATTTTTTTAACGTTTTTTCTTTGAAAATTAAGCATTAATACAACAAATACAAAATAGCTACTTTATGCATAACGCTATGAAGGGCTTTGAAGGATATTAAGTCCTACCCTGCAAGCACTGCTTTACATAATTCCTGCTACTGGTTTCATATAATTCAAGGACAAGCAACATGATTCGACTTGAGTAGCCATTCTCACCTGGCCTGAACTTTAAACACATACTTGGATTCACTCTAGTTCTGCAATGCAATCAGACATATTATCTTATAAAATACTAGCTTACCTAACCCTGTGCTTAGCATTTTGCTACCTGAAATCCTACAAGGGTTTAAAGCCCTATACAAGACTGCCAGAGCGAAAAACCAGGAAGCTTCTACTCTAGCTAAACCTCACACGTCACCAATAGGAATGGAGGCAGTTCTAAACCAACAGACTTTCTATGCAGGCAAAGTCTCATTTTATCTAATGTACCCTTGGTGCATTTTAGAATCATAGAATAGTTAGGGTTGGAAAGGACCTTAAGATCATCTAGTTCCAATCCCCCTGCCATGGGCCGGGACGCCTTACATTAGACCATGTCACCCAAGGCTCTGTCCAGCCTGGCTTTGAACATTGCCATGGATGGAGCATTTATCACTTCTTTGAGCAACCTGTTGCAGTGTCTCACGCCTCTCACAGTAAAGAACTTTTTCCTTATATCTAACGCGAATTTCCTCTGTTTTAGTTTAAACCCATTACCCCTTATCCTATTACTACACTTTTGCTGAAAGAGACTTTTTTGTGGCAAATCTTCATGTTAATAGCTTCACTTTCGTCCTGTTGCCTCTTACTAGACAGGTACAGAAAAGAGCTGGCCTTGTGCAGCCTTGACTGTCAGGCTTTTTGTCAGCATTAAGTGCCATCTCATGTAGATATATATATATTTATACAGACTCTCTCACAAAGACTCATTGCCAAAGGTCAGTAAATAGACAAAGTCAATATGTAAGAATCCTTCTGTATTAGTATTGAATTTCTCTGATATATTTCTGTTTGGAATACAAGAGAGGAGCACTGATCCATGCTTTTCTTACAGAGTGGCTAAATTGCTGCCATGCATTATACCACTAAACCTGCTGAACTCTCAGGTGCACTTGTATTTGAAAACTACAGAAAATTCACACACTAATAAGAATCCTTGTCATGACCTGGTGTCCTCTGCAGATGTGAGGAATTTGACTGACTTTAAAAGCCCATCACTATTTATTTTTTACTTTTCTGCACAAGCAATTTTTTTTTAACTTCTCCCCACATACACAGTTACTTTGCACGTCCAAGTGACAGTTAAAAAGTAGATATTACCACTTACTCATTTCATATATCACTTGTGTGTTTTACTTAGCCAGATGTAACAGCCTTTCTAGCTCCCAAGTGAAAGTAATATTCCTGATACAAAGCAGGACATACCAAAAAAGTGGCAGGTAGTAATGAAATATGGTGCAGAAAACCCCAAGTTAGTGTGACATGAGCCAGGCTGCTCACACAGCCAATTGCAGCGAATGAGCTCAGCATGAGAACATATGAATGGAACTGTATAACACTGAATCCATACTGGCTCCCCATTTCTCCACTTGAGTAGGCAAATGTAAGAGTCAGAGAGGTGACGGGGGGAAGTCTTGGTCACAGTGAAGCCGTGTGGGGCAGCAGCATCAATGTGCACTGTGGTGGTTAAAGAGGTGATACCTAACCCTGGTTTCCCTCCTGCATAGCACTTCTCTACTCAGGAACTTGCAGACTTTATCATTTGCAGCCAGGGCAGCTTCCTGGAGTTTTAGAAAAGCAAAGCAAAGATGAGATAGCTTCTACTATACCCCATAAATGAAATTAAGATGATTCCGTGAATGATTCAGATGATGTGCATTTGCCTAGAGTTCAAAGTAGGAGTAAAGCATACCTCTATTATTTGCTAAAGAGAAAGCTGTGACTCTCTATTATCTCAATATGCCTGACACATTTCACTTCTCTGACCCCCAAGGTACACAGAAATTGCATACAATAACAGGAAGAAAAAGCGAAGTAGATGCTGTCACGATGACTTGACGTTGCCTTTTGCCTGAAGCGATTTGATATAATTAGCCATCTCACAAGTAAAACCTTTATATTTTATTCTTTCATCCATTTAAAATAAAAACTGTACATTGGCATGAGTAGCTTGTCATTTTAATACACTTTGATGTTTGCAAGCTTTGAAATATCATGCTCAAATTTCTATGCAAATTTGTGTTTCCAATTACATACTTATTAGTTCTTCTGGAACTTCATCTTAATATTCACAAAACATTTGTAGCTTCTTCTGTTGTTTTCCTGAATCGCTTTAGAATGAAACCCACTATATAAAAAACAAATGAAGAAATACATTATCACTCAGTAACTTTCTTAAGCATCACATTTAATTTCTAAGGATGCTATAATTTGACACTTCAAAAAGTTCAAATATATATGCATACCACATCTGACAGCATATTAAAAGTTATAAGCAAATGGTTTTGTGTGTATAGCATCGTCAGCCTTCAGAAATGCCCACCTCCATTACCTACTCACTTGAAAGCCCTGTCTTTAATGAATGTTTTTGTGCACATGAAATACTGGTTCACATCCTTACACGGCGTGAAATTGGCACTACTGCTTAGAATTCAGTGGAACAAAGCAAATTTACAGCAATTATGAATCTGGTTAATTTTTTGTTTAGTTGTCCACCTCCACTGAAAACATGAATAACATTTTAATCTCAAGTGAAGTAATAGCCACATTGTTAAGAAAATAAACCACAAATCACCATTGCCAGAAAGATGAAATTCTGGATTAAATACAGTGTTTAGTAGTATCTAAAATGAGAATGAGAGAAAAGAAAGGCTAGGAGGGAGATTAGGTCATCCGGTACCTGAAACCACCCTACACAGGAGTGATGGCATGGAAATGTACCCAATTCAGATGCTTGTCTAACCAGTTCCCACAGATTTTTCCAAATATCTACTTTATAAACTTTTTTTCTCTATACATGATGTATCTGAGCCTGAAAGTACTACACATAACAAAGAAAACCCCAACTCATAATGTGCCAGTGTCCTGTTTAAGAGGTAAAAAAAGTGGAAGGCAGTCACTAGAAATAATATGAACTGGAATTAAGACTGAAGCTGTGTTGTACCTGTAAATAGATGAGAAACTAGGCAATATGAGAGGCATGGCTTTCCCTGCTTTTGCATTCAAAGTGGATACAGTCCTACTCTGCTCTAAAAATGCTGACTTTCTCAGACTTTCATCCTCTCTCTATTTTGGCTAAAACATGCACTCAATATAACAGCAGAGAAATGACAAAATAGAGGCCAACTCCATCAGAATAAAAATTGGTCATGTTTCATGCCTATTGCACATTTGTGATATCAGCAAAGAATACTAT
The DNA here is from genome assembly GCA_039877255.1 of Loriculus beryllinus. NCBI lineage: Eukaryota > Metazoa > Chordata > Aves > Psittaciformes > Psittacidae > Loriculus > Loriculus beryllinus. The sequence continues at coordinate 4,680 of JBCJKH010033475.1, forward strand.
AAACAAAGATAACATAGGATCATACATCACTATACATGTTAGCAGGCTTGAACACATAACAACCTTTTAGCACTAATAAATTTACAACAATATGTTAAGGGTTATTTAATGACTTTAAATTAACACTGATCTTCTTAATTAAAGAAGTAAATCTCTGCATGAACCAGATCTATTTATTCTAGCATGCCACCAGCATACAAGATGGTTATTACATAACACTAGCAATGCAGAGCTAGTTCTGTTCCTAGAGGCAGACAACAGTAATTGCAGTGCAGAGAGTGGGAGTAACTCAGATCAAATTTGCAGCATCTTCTCACAGTTGTGTATTTGAAATGTGTAAGGCTCAGCAGAAATCTAAGGGTTAATTTTGCAGGTCTTTAAAAATAAGATATTAGAAATATCTCCCTCCCTCTGAAAGCAATATCTTAAGGCAAGTAGTTATCTAGAAGTGTGGTAACAGAGTGACAGTCCATAGGACTACTCTCTGAAATCACAAACAGAAATATTTATGAGTGGTAACTTTAAAACAAAATACATAAACCAATTTGAAAGGCTTCCTGGATTTTTCTTCAACTTTTTAAGCATTTTGGGTTTGGTGAAAGCAACTACACACATGAATTATCAGCAATTTCAACATAAAGCAGAAAGAATAGAAATGCCTTTGACAGATTATTATAAACTACTATCGAAAGGGATTATTTCAGTAGCAGATATTTTGTGTAATAAAGCAAGGGTAATTGCTCCGGGGTCATTTGCAGTTTGCATGTGTCAAAGAGGACCCAAACAGCAACAGTGAATTCCTGCCAGGCAACAGCCATACCGGGGGACCAGCACTTCTCACCACGTGGCACCTGACTGCAGTGAGCAGGCTGCCCGATGGCATATCTGCAACACACCTGCAGCATCAGCAGAAGGCCCCAAGAATACAGGAGCCAGGAAGGCCACCTGGCCGAGCACAAAGGGCCTGAAAAATGTAGGGTTGTTTTTTCCCTCCTCTGTATTGCTTTAGGGATGGAAGATGAAGCCAGCTTGCAGGGTTGCGTCCAGTACTTCTGCCTAGTGTCAGCTCTCAGAAGAGCCATTTGTTTGGACTGGCAGTGGAAGCATGGTCTGAATTCACTGCAAATACAGACAAATGCCTGCACGGCAAAAACATTATTGGAGCTGGTTAAAAGATAGCCACCTCTCCCGGTCCAGACCAGAGGCTAGGAGATGAGAAGATGCAGGTCCTCACCCAGTCTGTACCACTGGATTCTTTCATTTGTTTCAGACAGAATTTCTCACCAACTAAAGCTTGTTCTTAATAGGAGAGATCTCTGTAACTTGTCATATCAAATATGTTTTTATATTTGAAGGCACAATCTGAATACTTTTTATATATTAATAATATCCATGCCAGCCTTCCACCATAGTTATAAAGTCAATTATTATTTTTAAAGACATATGCTTGCTACTAATTATAGCCTGCTTGCTTCACTGGAAATAGAAGCCAAATGACTGCAAATTAGTTTGTGCCAACAGTATTTTATATTGCAACTCCCTCAAAAATTGGCCTTGGAAATGGAAGAGTAGTTAAACAGGCAGAGCATGCTAGAGCTTGGAATGCTCCCACATGTCCTGGGCAACTATGAGCAAGCAATTTTGGACAACATCCTTTAAAGCTTTCTGCTCCTCAGGATTCACAGTCCTGCTTTTGAAAATCCAGCCAAGTTCCCATCTGCAACTTTATATAAATCACATTCAAGATAAACAAAAGGAGACCTCGATATCAAAACAAATTTGTAAGCTATACACAAGTGAATTGACTGGATCACCTAATGGACAGGTATCCTGGAGAAAAGAAGGAACACTTGTGTGAGTTTGACTATATTAACACAGGAGACACCCAAGGAACAGAGAGGTGGCAAATACTAAGTTAAGTTAGGAAGAAGGAAAGACCCTTGACTAGATTTTCATCTGTTTTCATCAGCAAATGCTGAATTTAAGTTCACCCATTATCCCCAGTGATTTTGGTAAAGCTCCAAATATTCACAATTGTGTGAAGGTCCATTATCTCTCCTTTCCAAAAGAAGAAAATTTACAAATAATTTATTTTTAGGAGACAGAAAGAATGTTAGATATCTACCATGTACTCTCAGGTGGCAAATCTGACAGATATTCAAGATATTCCATGAATTATGAATAGCCAGTCCATGCTTATCAAGCAGTAGGAGTAATATGCCTCAAGAAACTAAATTAGAGCTATCTTGGCTAATAGCATAATTATGAGAGCAAGAGGACTACTCACAGATAAAATAACTGTTTCTGTAACGGTATGCTCCACAAATTTCATCAGGGATTCATTTTGAGTGGAAGCAACTGACTAGTGGGATATTCCAGAAAAGCAGGACTCTGCTATGGCATTATTCTCATTATAAAAGCACAACTTTTATGGGGTGGTTGCATACATTGAGGATTTTCCTGATTATACCCAGGTCACAGAATCACTGAAGCTAGAGAAGACTTTGACATCCACCCCAGCCCCTTTCCCCCAGAAAGACAGGTAATTTAGATAACAAATTGTTGAACTTGGATTTCTACTATCTCCAAGACTGGAGATCCCACAGCTCCTTTAGGTAACCTGTTACAACATCTGGGTACCCTCACAATAAGAAAACTTTTCTTATGTTTAAATGGATTTTCCAGTTTTGGTTTGTGCCTCTTGCCCTGTCACTGGGCATCGCTGAAGCCAGTCTGGCTTCATCTTCTTTTCACACTCCTGTCAGGTATTTGTACACATTAACAAGATCCACCTGAGCCTTCTCCTCTCTAGGCTGAACAATCCCAGATGTCTCAGCCTCTCCACATGTGATCAGTGCTCCAATTTCTTAGTCATCTTTGTGCCCTTTTATTGGACTCCTTCCTGTATGCCTCTTGTATAGGGGAGCCTAGCACAGAATGCAGCACTCCAGATTTGGTCTCACAAAGGCTGAGGGGAAGGATCACCTCCCTCAAGCTGCTAGTTACTCTCTTCCTAATGCAGCCCAGGAGGCGAGGACCCAATCCTGGATCAAGGTCAGCCTGGCGTCCACCGCAACCCACAGGTTCTTCTCTGCAAAGCCATTTCCCTGACATTTGAACCACAGGTTGCACTAAGGTTTGGGATTATTCCTCCCAAGGTGCAGGGCTTGACTTTTCCCTCTACTAAACTTCAGGAGGTTCATGTCAGCCCATTTCTCCAATCTATCCACATCCCTCTGAACATCAGCAGAAACAGCTGATGCATTAGGCACACCCCTCACTTAGTGTCTGCAAACTTACTGAGTGTGAATTCTGTTCTGCCATCTATGTTATTAATAAAGACTTTAAACAATATTGGCACCAACATCAACCCTTGGGATACACCACTCATGACCAACCTCCACGTGGACTTTGTGCCACTGGTTATGAATGATTCCATTTATACATTACTTCTTCACAGATTACCAATGTGTAATTAGGGGTGTCAGGTAAAACTGAACTCCATTCTACACAAATAGGTAACTGAGGAACAAAACACCAACATAGCACTTGTGATTGTGATGGCTCATCAGAACTCACTGGCATTTCTCAAGCCAGAAAGACACAGAGGAAATAAATTGCCACTTCAAAGCAGCAGCCATGTGAGATTAGAACTGTAACTGCCAACAGGGCATAGAAACTTCTTTGAAGTAGATTTGGGCTCACATAATCCAGTATTGTCTAATTTTCTTATCTTTAAATTACTTGTTACCTTTATGTTTATTTTGCTAAATAGAGCCAAGAAAACTTCATCTATGCATTACTGATTAATGCAGGGAAAATCTGAAGGGTTATTCCTACAGTATTATCTAACATGTACATGGCTTAGAAGAAAATATGTGTTGACAGTGCAGCATATATTTCCTACTGAAATGAAATTGGTCAGTACAGTTAAAATAGCATCCTGTTGCATAACCTGTACCAGAGGACCAAGTATTATTCAGAATACTCCTTACCTTTTAACTCTGAACACAGCCAGGGCATCCAAAAAAGTGGGCCAAGTCTAGGAGAAGGAGATACTCAGAATGATATGAGTAGCATCCTACACACAAGAACTCAGCACACCCACACTGCTCTCTAATGTTCCTATTTTCACTCATGCATAGGTCTTATATCATCATAACCTTCTGGAAGATTGATTTATCTGTCCTACTGGAAACTGCTTACTTGTCAGGATCTTGGCAGATAATCTGCAACTAACCTTGTCTGAAAAGTTATTGTCATTATCACACTCAGTTACACTTTTTCCATTAAGCTATAAAAGAGTAGGGAGCTACATCCTTCCTGCTGCAGGTGTGAGTTAACTCATACACTTATCATAAAACTGGGCAAAACCTTCATCAAAACCTTGACCCCAAGGTCAAAAATACTCTGATAATTCTCTAGCAAAATTTATCATGTCCTTCCTCCTTCATGCCTTTAAGTGGTTCAGAGTGATCTGAGATTTCTCCCCAAAGTCAGTGAGTTCTCCCAGTTTAATCTCAAACTCCTCCACTGAGCATGCTTTGAGTTTTCTTTTGCTTTTGCTGTTGAAGGAATGGTATGATGAAGGAATGAGCGAGTGAATCCTGCAGCAATGAGACATTACTAAAGCATTGCCCTACACTTGGTTGGTCTTTTCTCTTTTCCCATTAATGGCATTTGTCCTTCTTTGTAAATTCTCTCCCGGATGACAGCCACTCCTGGATCTCAGCAGACATTCAGAGACACTCTTACATTTGGTAGCACTGATTTATGAAGCCCTTATAGGGATAGGCTTAATCTATCATAGGAATTGGGTTTTTTTCTTCCCAGAACCCAATATAGCAGATGTGATGAAGCACCTGTATAATAGGCTTTCTATGCTGTCACTGCTTGAGGATGTGGTTTACCACACTATATGTGAATTATGGTTTGCATTCTGAGTTTAAGCCTGGGCAGGCTGAATGAATTACAAAAGTGAACTGTGGAGATGACAAACACATGGAATACAGTGGCTGAAGCTCTTGCTGAAATAAATGAATTGGTATTTGGCAGCAGAAAGCAGAAGATGCTGCTTGTGTTAAACTATCCAAAGCAAATATTCCAGTACAGTAAAACAATGAGGCGGAGACCAGAGCCTTTTTGGAAAGACTAGCTTGTAATTATTGTTTCTTTTCCTACCTGTCAGGTTAAGTCTGGGAATAGTTGCTTCTGCATTTGTCCAGCTGCATTTCTTTATTTAGTCGCCAACCTACTTTGTCCATGAGAAACTGTCAAAATTTGCTAATGTGAAAATACAAGGACAGAATTTGACCCTGCATTGAATACTGGATCGTTTGGACAAATATTAAACATGTTTCACATAAGTATTTTAATATTCCAAGATTCAACAGTGCTTTCTTTTTTTTTTTTCTTTTCTTTTTTTTCTTTATTTTTTTTTCATTTGAATACATAAATTTAACATCAGCAAATGCTTAATGCTTTGTTTCCATCAATCTACCTTCAAGTCATATTCTTGACAGGCAGAGTTTTTATTTCAGGAAGATATGTGCCTGTCTCATGTAAAAAGACAGGACACAAGAGAAGTTAATTTGCTGATAGTTCATCAGATTAACTTAAAATAATCATCAAGCAGTATCCTACTTAATAGATTTAATGTGCTGCTTCTAGTACAGAACACTGTAATCTTTCAACAATAATATATCAAATACCATAAATGGCTTATGTTTTCAGTTATACAATTTATGGATAAATGGCATTTATGAAAGATCAATTTGAAAATCTGCCTCCAAAGATTTTTTCAAATTATGCAAAAACATATTTTAGAATCACACTTCTCCCTATCAAGAGATGACTCTGGAGTTGTCTGCTCTCCTGGAGTTAAGGCAGCATTTCTATGCATGTGAGAACTTTCAATCAGCCACAAAGAGCTGAGAATCAAGATCTAACAGTCTGTAATGTAAATGTCTACAACTCCTCTCTGAATGAGGAGTAGGAAACACACTTGCTGCCAATTCAACTGAAACATCACATCACACTGAACCAAATCCAGGCTTTGTGAGGGAGAAGGAAATTCTGTGGTTACTACCTTCCCGATATACCATTGGTCCTTGTGTCAATTCAGGCAATAGTAACAACCTGATTCACTGAAAACCAGCATAAATGTCAATTTCTTCTTATACAGTGTATAAAATCCTTCATCTATTCAACTTAGCACTCATGGAACGAGACACAGCAGTTTTGAAAACAGACACAGCCTGAAAAAGGCACCTTTTGCAATTTTATACTATTTATTGAGTATCTCTATCTGCAATGATTACATTAAAACCATCTAATTAAGATTATATAAATTGACATAGAACTATGTAACCTTTTCTGTGTGGCACAAGGCACATGAAAATGTGGCAACAGTAACAAGGAAACACTATATATTTGATGTGTTGTAGAGAAACAACCAAAGGAATGTGGATTTGGTAGCTAAAAGCCTAGGGCAAAGTCAGATCCATTTCACTTGTTTGGAAAGAACTGCTTGGCTTGAACAAGATTCAAATATATCTGATATTTTACCCATTAAAGAAAGAAAGAAAGAAACAACAGATGAGCTTAATTGGTGACTTACTCATGATTTCATGGCTTATCTGACTCAAGGGATAATGGGTTTTTTAAAAGCTTAAAACCTCAGTTTAACTCAGCTAATTGGCTTTACAAATACATACATTATTTTTAAGAAGCTGCTACTAAAACAACTAGTTTTAGAACAAGCTTTCAGAAGTACCCAAA
>JBCJKH010033486.1:347-10386 GCA_039877255.1 Loriculus beryllinus
CACAAGCGTGTCAAGGTCCCTCTGGATGGCATTCCTTCCCTCCAGCGTATCCACCGAACCACACAGCTTGGTGTCACTGGCAAACTTGCTGAGGGCGCACTCAATCCCACTGTCCATGTGAGCAACAAAGATGTGGAACAAGACCAGTCCCAACACCGATCCCTGAGGGACACCACTCGTCACTGGCCTCCAGCCGGACACTGAGCTGTTGACCACAACTCTTTGTGTGTGGCCATCCAGCCAGTTCTTTATCCACTGAGTGATCCATCCATCAAATTGATATCTCTCTAACTTAGAGACAAGGAGGTTGTGTGGGTCAGTGTTAAACCTTTTGCACAAGTCTAGGTAGATGACGTCAACTGCTCTGCCCCTGTCCATATATACCTTCATATGGCCTTATACATTCCTATGTCCATATATACCTATATATGCCTTTATATACCTTTAAAGTACATATAAAGTTTGACTAGGCTTTTTTGGAACACATGACAGCCACAGAATTATGAGGGATGTCTGGCCAGCTTGACTCTTCAAGGTGGGGTGTTACTGGCTTACCAGGGATACCTGCCATTGAAAGTGAGATAGATATAAAGTACTTCAGAGCATTCTGAGAAAACACAGAGCATTCTGATAAAGCCCATAACATTCATTTGCCCCTTGTTTTAAAAATTTAGAACAAATTTATAAGTGTTTAAATGCACCCAGAAAATTATGTGCTACAGGTATCTGGCAGTTACAGTTTAAACAATGCAAGTCAATTAGGAGAAAAAAAAAGCAAAGGTAAAGTTGCATAATTTACAAGTATCATTTACGCTACAAAATCAGTGAGATAAAAGACCCCCTCTCATATGGCTTTCCTTTGAAAAGGAAAAAAACCCAACCAACCAAGCAACAAACAAAAGCCGTTAGTGCTGCAACATATAAGGATACCGTAAAGGATTGGCAGGTTTTCTAATGTTTCTGGCTGTGTGCAAAGGAATGTCTTCTTACTGTAACTCAGCAGTTATAAGTTAGAACTTAAAAACCAGTAAAGCTGTCAACTTTTGGAAGACATGCTGTGTTTTGTTCTTTGAAAGGAAATTGACTTTTTTAAAGTATTTTTTAAACAGATTGGAAAGTCTTGCTGCTGGTGACTTCTACCAGCAACTACATAACCTCTGAAGACCCATGCTGATGCAAAACTCATAAAATGCAATGTTGAATGAGAAAGATTTTAATTCTGAAAAGTCTCTTTCAAGCTAAAGTAAAAATTCCACATTGTAGCTTAAGGAAAAAGGACATTACAGTAACTCACAAAAGACACAGTAACTCACAAAAAAACATAGCAGGACTCACTATCAGTTAGTTACAAGGCTGTTAATCCTCCTTTGGGAAGCCTAAAAAAACATGTGAAAGTGATGCTGATTTGTCACATTCTGTCCATGTCTCTTCTTTGACCTTTATTACTTTTAGTACAAATGCTAGTATCTCAGTGAGGTTTTCAATTACTACTATATTTTAAAACCTTATTTACTACAGAAGCATAAAGATTTTCTCATGAAAACAATGTTTCTTCTGAACATATGACCTCTTATGAACAGTTTCTTCTCTTTTTTACTGCAAAATTATTTTCACAGTATCAGTTTAATTGTAACTGCATAGAAATAGAAGATAATGCTTTCAGGAAAAGAAAATAAATGGAAGAAAGTAAGCTTTGCATAGGTGTGACATGCTTCAGGGCAGCCTTAGTTTTAGTATTTGTGTTAAAATAGTTCATATCAAAATTATAGCAAGAGTTGGCACATTCTTAATGTTAACTTTAAAGTCCATTCTACAAGTACATTAGGAAAAATGTAGACATGCACTGTAGACATACGGACATATCTTGTATTTACAGACCACTACAGATCCTCTCGATCTTTCTTGTGCCTTCATGGCAAAAGAACGGGCAACCGTTATGAAAGGGTGTCAGTTTATATTCAGCTTCTTTTGTTTGCTGCTAGTCTGTTCGCTTCTTGTTGCTGTTTTCCTTCCTTCAGGTAGTCTAATTATAGCTAAGTTATTCACTATGGGTTCAAGCATTTATGTTCCTGTTGTTAACAAGTATATTTACACAGGCATGTAACTTAATTGTTCTTCCAAATTATCCAAATGAAAGCTACAACTATGGAAATGAAGTGAAAGAGAAAAAAAGAACTCTACATGCTGGCACTGGTTAAGTTTTCACTTTTGTTTTTAAATATGACCTTGCCTTTTTTCCTTGTTTTCTTTTCTTTTTTTTTTTTTCTTTTTTTATTTTTGGCTCATCTCTGTCTTAGTGTATTGTCTTGTCAGAGTATGAAGTAGAGATGATCTGCATCTCAATGAAATTTGCATGTGAGGAATACATGTTCAGGAATATTCCAGATCTGTAAGACTGATGCCATTTTTATGATTTTAATAATCATAACTCAATTTTATGGACTTTGTGAAGAAACTAATTAACTTTCAAATGTAGCATCTCTTTGGGGGAAAAATGTGTTAAGACACTAAAAAAAAAAAATTATGTTTCAGAGCTCCCAACCACAATGGAGTGGTGGTGAAATTAATGAAAGTGAAGACAAACAACATTCGTGTTTCAGCAACATTAAGTGAAATTTGGATTTAATTTTGATCATGTATTTAAGAGATTCTCAAAGTCTATTCCTCAATCTTATGAATGACTAGTTCTTTTTAGGAAGGGCAAACTTCTTTTCTTTAAAGTCCTAGACTGAAAATTCTACTAAACAGAATGTGGATAGAGTCACAAGGCAACACAACATCAACACTCTGAAGGAAAAGAAACACCTAATCAAGTTTAAATATCATTTTCTATCATGTTTCATTCATTACATATCTAGGTGCTAAAAATTTAGTGTACTGACAGCACACGTTACTAAAAATTTAGTTATACAAATAAAAGGCTATTTGTGTTGGCTACTTAGACCATGGGACTCACTTTGAGAAACCTGTTCTGATGGGGGTTGAGATGGGGTCTGCCTCTCAAAGAAAGGAAAGAACGTCTTTAGTCACAGGCTTTAAATTAAGTTCCGAGGGGGGAGGGGACCTGACCTTAAGCCATCCTACTCCTACCAGTTAGATGCTTGCACCAGTAGGGGATGCCCAGAGCCTGGAAATGGATCACAGGTCAGCAAGAGAACACCTGAAGAGCAGCACAGAGGAATCCCAGCCACTCCAGCCAATAAGCCAGGTTCATTGGCGACCCAACTGAAATGCCTCTGCACATAACATGGAGAACAAGCAACAGGAGTTAGAGGTGCGGGCATGCTTGAAGGGCTATGTCCTCACTGTCATTACTGATATGTGGTGGGATGCAAATGAAGCAAATTGCACCAATTCTACTTGCTGTACTTGAGTAACATAAATCACCATCATAAATGAGGGCTAATAAAACAATATCTTCACATTTATTACTAATGACAATACCTTAACTCCAACTGCATGTCAATGTAGAGATACTCTATTACTCTATTCCACAGATGGCACAGATTATGCCCTTGCAGTTTGTAGCACTAGCAGTACTGATTATTTTGGACCATAATCATGCCCTCACCTGAAAAACAAGCTTCTAGGTACAAAAAGACAACTTGCAATCACAGCTCATCAGCATAGCCAAGGCAAAAACTTTCACAAATAATGAACCAGTTCATCCATCTTCATACTGTAAATTTTCACTACTCAAAACTGAACTATTTTGTGAGAGATTATAATTTTTCATGTCTAAGATGAATTCACTTTTGTCTTCATTTTCATTCAGATTTATGACTAAGTTGCACAAGCTGAATTTGAATTATTTTGCCATTCCCATCATTTTGTGAGTTAGGTTATTCTCTTTAGGATAATCAAGTTAGAGAAATTAAGCCTTTCTCCTGGTACTTTAGCCATGTGAAAAATTCACATATCCACTGGGGAGAAGTATGACCATAAGAGAATTTTTAATGTTTTGATTAACTTTGTGTTATAACATTGATTCTTCTCACGGATCTTATATTAATCAAGAATCATAGAATAATTAGGGTTACAAAGGACCTTAAGACCATTAGTTCCAACCCCCCTGTCACGGGCAGGGACACCTCCACTAGACCATGTCACTCGAGACTCCATCCAACCAGGCCTTGAACACTGCCTGGGATGGATACAATGGAGGAAAAAAAATAGAAAGGAAAGAAACTGGAGCTCAAATGTAAGGCTGATGATATGAAAGTTGCACAAAGAAATAATTGGTTAAATAACTGGTACTCTTCAGAGTAACTTTATGATCACTTTGGGGTAAAAACATGCTGTAATTTTTATTAAGATTTTTTAAGATTTTAAGGTGTGAAATTATTTGTAATGAGTTCTGAAGTAACAAAATATGGTTTAATTAATATATAAGGCCGCTCAAACATACACTATTTTCAGGTTCAAACTAAAGAAGTAGTTCTTTACTGTGAGAATGGTGAGGCACTGAACAGGCTGGCCAAGGAAGTTGTGAATGCTCCATCCCTGGCGGCGTTCAAGGCCAGGTTGGAGAGAGCCTTGGGTGACATGGTTTAGAGCAAGGTGACCCTGCCCATGGCTGGGGGGTTGGAACCTGATAATCTTAAGGTCCTTTCCAACCCTAATGATTCTATGATTCTATTTCTTCATGTAAGCAGAATTTCCAGATACCATCTACCGTATGATTTTTAGCCTATTTTTTTTTTAAATGTATTTTCAAGATATAAAATTTCTTCAAAGGCTTCTATGTGATGATAACTCAAAGTTTTAAATTTATCTTGTAAGTTGGGGCATTGAACTGTGAGGAAAATTACAGTGGACTATACAAATAATTCCTTGTGAAATGCTAAAAGACAGGCATTTAAAGGAAAAAAAAAAGATCATAAAATACAAAGCAAAAAGTTTCACTTTATCAATTAGATATTTTCCAACAGTTACAACTTTTCTGATCTTAATTAAGAGTCTAATTAAACTGGCTGTAATCTGTTATAAAGATGACTAAGCTTCACGACAAACAGCAAATCTGCAATATCCCTTTACAGCTAAAGATGACCATTTGTTAGAGGCAAACTTCCTCTTTTCATTAACAGTCACCAACCTCTTTGAAAAGTTTGAAATCTGTGGCCTGTTCTTTAATTTACTAAAGCACTCTGAAATTAGATTAATAATAGAGGACTGCTACAGGACTCTCATATGTTAAGTTTTCTGACAAGTTCTGTTATTCAAGGTCATTCCTACAATAATATTTTCCTTGTGGGCAGGCACAGGTGCCTACTTTCACTGTTAAGAAAAATCCTCCTTTCTGGCATTAGTGTCAACAAGTATCATGAAGTGTAAAGAGATACTTGGCAAAAAACTGTCACAATGCATGACCTTTCTGTAGCTAAGACAGCAATTGCAGTACTGCTCAAGACTCCTATCTAAAACATGTTTATTTGGCACCTATTAGAAATGGGCTACATGCCATCCTCACAGATGGCTGTAAGTGTTCAGTGCTAAACTATTGTGCAGCTTAAGAAATGTGAGAGTTTAGGGCAGGCTTTCTTATACAAGAACATTCACATGTTGTCATGTTTAAGTTATCTGCCATTGTAATTCTGCTGTGAGCTATATTACTGTTCAAAGCGTGAAACTGTATTTTGCAGACAGGTAAAGGAGTACTTGTTAGAGTGACCTACAAGGAAAGAACATGCATTCAAATGCCTCGAGTATTGTCTGCATACAGCTCACTTGCCTTCCAAGGGTTTCAAAAGTACATACTACCTTCCTTTACAGATGTGAAAAACAAGTTAAATGATATTTCCAAACAGGTAATGCAATGTACTGCAAACCTTGGAACTTGGAATCAGAAGATCCTGACACATTGTACTGTTTACCTCCTGTTCTAGAACAGAGATTTATCTCAGTCTCCAACTGACTGGCATGCAATTTGGATGCTGCAAAGAATTAAGACTTTTCACTTCTCTAACAGCTGCTTGTCAAACCATATCTGTTTTCAGAAAACAATTCACATTAATACCTCCTGAGACTTTTAAATGCTGTTTTTCTAAGACTCCTATGAACACAGCTGTATGCTAACAGGTACTGAGTATGACTGGCAAAACGGGAAAATACCCTGCCTAATTTAGTCATACTAAAATAATGTAGAATTTGAGGTCACTTAGATATAAAGGCCAATCTAATTTCTAAGATTAAAAACGTATTTTAAAAAAAATTTACTAATGGCAAAACATGTAATGAGACATTTTTAAAGCTTATATAGTTAGAAGTATGTACTAGAAGACAGAAAAGGAAGCTAGGAAAGTATACTGATTATAGGAAGAATTTGCCTCCACTGTAAAACTGGATGACGAGATTTATAAGCCAATAATTTGACATAAGAAGATTCCAAACAACACAATTTTGAACATGATTATTTTTAATTTGAATAACTGCCTTATGTAAAAAAATTATAAAAGAAGAAGCAGGCTCCTATTCCTCCCGCTGTTACTGATACGTTTAGTGATCACAGAGAGACTGTGATTGTATTTGTGCCTCCCTGTCGCTATCTGCAAAACTGAGACAGTAATGCTGGCTTTCCCAGGAAAGTGCTTCTCAACTGTAGTTTGAAATACAATGTGTCAGAGTAAAGTATTACAAACATATCATGAAAAGTGTGGAAAACAGTACCGGGGATCTCTTTGACAAACACAACTGCCACACAATCGAAAACCAGAAGATCAATTTCCATTTGCACTGTTAGCTTTTTTTTAAAAAACAAAACACTTAGACAGTGCTCCACTGAAGTCCTGTTTTTCAATTTAGAATATGTCTGGCTTAGGAAAAAAGACTTTGCCCATGGTCTGATTCATACACTCAAAGCAATGATGGTTTGACTTTGATTTTAGTGATGTTTGATGAAGAAAGTAGATATTTCCTTAGGATGGCATGAAGTAAGACCTTGAGGCTATACCGAATAACTGGAAGATACTGTAGGATGACTAATATATTCATTGATTTTATAACGTTCCACAGCAACTTTCCTATAATTAACGAATGCTGTACTTTCTCATGGTTAAGAGATATCATTAATCATTTTTACACATGCCGCCAAAATTTAAGATAAGAAAAATAAAACCAAACCATCAACAACAACAACAAAAAAACCTCCGGAAAGATCATAAGTGGTCTTTTGCCACTTCCTCCAGTCTGTTCATGCACTATTTGTGAACTTACCAAGATTCCCATGCATGACTTTGTAATAATAATAGGCCAATCAGCTTATGCAAAAAATTTCTGCCTGGTAACAGGGTCAGCAAAATACTGAAAGTCAAAACTTGAGCAGAAATAACAGCTTCAGGTCTATAACGGTATAAGCATAGCTTTTATTTTCCCCAGAATTATAGTTTAAGATTCTTTTAAGAACAGAAATCAAGCAATATTTTTAAGACACAAATTTTCATAACTATTTTCATCAGCACACTAATTTACGAAAAAAAAATGAAAATTATGTTTAAAATATTTGATATCATTCAGACAGCTTCTTAATGAAGTTTAAATGTTTTGATAATGCTCTGGAGCCAGTACTGAAAATACTGTAATAGCAAAAAGTACATCAGAGTTTAGTCATGATTCCATGTGCTTAAATGAGTATCTTTTTAACACCCAAACCCCATTGTATTGTTTGTCATATCAATTACTGGTCCTTGATCCAAATCCTTTAACAAACTGCCATTTAATTTAAGAAAGGAAAACAACAGCACTTTCTAGATTATATTTTCCTAGAAGTATACCATAATTAATGTTGCAGTTTATATATCTCAAGGGAAAATGACAGTTTGACAATTCCCCGTTTTTGTCTCCTCAGATACTAAGAAGATTCTGATATACATGAGAGATGTGGACATGACTATGTAATTTTATTTGTCTTTCAGAAAAGCAATATATTTGTCAGCGCTCTAAGTGGGTGTTTTTTAAAGCTTCTCTGAAATTCATGCACAAAATGTCTCACTTGGTAACTTTAAAATTTTCTGCATGCTTGTCTGTTTCCTTTCACTAGCATGTGAGTTTCATCTTCACTTCCTGAAGGATGAACTGACAGCTCACTCAAAAATTTCTGGGCCTTTTTGCCCCAGAGTCTATCCTCATGATTCTGCTAACAAAATACATTTCGACTATCCATATACTACTATAAAAATTTGAAGTGACACTACAGAAGAGTGGAAGGAGTTTTTGTGCCCTACTTGGTTCCTGTTTCCAGTCATCTGATTTCCTTGGAGAACTTGATCTCATTGCAGCTGCAACAAGCCAATACTGAAAAACTGAAATTTCCTCCTCTTCACTTTCCTTTCTTCTCTTTGGCTAAACTTATTTTGCCAATACTAGTTTTCACAATTAGTTTCCTAAACTGTGCAAACCAGACACTAATACTAATCAGATTGCTACAACTAGTCTCAACTGCTTATCTCGGTGATGGTCTTTTTCATCTTGGAATGAGTGATCCGTTACCATTGCTGGAATGACAGAAAAGCTTTAATACAGCAAATGATATGAATAATGCAGAGAAATTAATCCCAATTGATTATCAGCATATAAAATCTTATGCATCGGGCTTGTACTTTGGAGTTTATTAATGACCTTTATACTTTAAAGCAGAAGTAAATTCAATCCCCTCCCTTCTCCCACCTGAGGTAAAAAACTTTTCTTAGATTCAAGGCAGCAAAAGGCCTTGATGATTGAAGTTTATACCATATTCAATGAGAAACTGAATATAAATAATTTTATTTTCCAAGAGACACTATGAACATGTTTCAATTGATAATTATTAATATTAACCTATAGTTTGTTGTAGGCAGAGGAAATATATGAGCACTCTCTTCAAGAAATGAGGATTAGAAACAGCACACTGTCAGGCTATTGCCAGTATTTGTGAAAAATGGGGACATGTGGAGCAAAGTCCAGCCAATATTCACTTTGAGGATGGCAACTTGAACTGAGTGACAAGCTACTAGTATTTCAGTGGTGCTTTTAGTACTTCAGTAGCATCAGAAGATGTCCTAATGGCATATTTGCAATATTGCAAAAAAGTCTCAAAGCAAAGCAACCTCTCATATAAAATGAAAATTCCTTCAGCGGAGACCTGTACAGGGTTTGGAGAATGGAACAGGAAAATGAGTGGGTCTTCTAACAATAACATCTTAGATGATTTATTCTAAATGTTTTCAGGCAAGTTCTCAAACTTCAGCACTGACTGAATTGAGCTGATGCCAAAAAGTCTTTACTGCAAGTTAGAATAACTTATATTTGCCTTAACTGTTTGAACTTTCTTGTCATTAACATGCACTGTCTAAAATCTCAGTTAACAGCTGCCCTCTACCACTTAAGAAGCTGTAGTCCAAAAACACTTCATGAGAACTGTTGTGTAAGTGTAATACATTGCTACAAAATAATTGGCTTAATTAACTGGGATGTGGTGAATAGGGACTGTCATTTTATTGAGAAGCCCCAGGAGACTGATTCAGCTACCAGTATAGAATAGCAGTAAATGTTATTGGAACAGGACACTAGTAGCATAAAATCAGTGTAATGGGGATGATTTTTGGATAGCATTAAGTCACTTAATGAAGTGATAAATAGAACTCAGCTGCTAATACTTATCCATTAATACACAAATTGTCAAATATATGTAGGTAACGTTCAAGTACAGCTGGCTTCAGAAGACATCAAACCAAACAGTTTCACAAAAAAATCACAAATACAAGATTATTTCAGTCATTAGCAACCTGTTAACCAAAATAACTCTTCTACCATTACAAATTGCTGTCTAAATGAAAGCACTAAGCAAGATACCTACCTAATACTTCTGAAGACAGGTGTGATTTAATGGTATTGTACAAGGTAGAATCTACAGAATACACCTTAATGCATACATTTATGTTCAAATGCAAACTTCATCCAAATGTGCAAACATCTACAATCAAAGCAGAAAGCCACATATCTTACACTTCTAAGCCCAGTCGGCAACCCAGAACCACACAGCCGCTTGCTCACTCCCCCTCTTTCC
>JBCJKH010033486.1:15537-29963 GCA_039877255.1 Loriculus beryllinus
TCTGAGTTTGAGTTGCTGGGCAGTATTAACCCATTTATTTTTCATTAGGATTAAAGACCATGGTAAGTCACTTACCAGTATAACTGGACAGCTCTAATTTTCTCAATATTTAGCAATCTAGCATTCAATAGTGCAGTGAAATTACCATTTTTTTTTTTTTCTGTCAGACAGTAAATATGGACAGACATTTCAGATCTGATTAGGGAAAAATAGTACTGTGCTACAAATTAAATGATGACCAGGACTGTATCAATGACTGTGATGTTAACGGGGAAATTAAGATTTGTGCGTAGGAAACATTACAAAATCAGCAATGACTTCATTACCAATACAATTTACCTAAAGTTTAGGTCAGGACACAATTTCAAAGATTTATTTTTTTAGCATCATGAATAAGTGCTATGTGTTAGTGCACAGTGAAGAAAACTACATGAAGAAAACCAGTTTTAGTTGATCCTGAGCAATACTCAAGACACAATTTGAATAATTTATTGCAACTACCACACAGATTTTTCAGTTCCCTATATTCTACATTGTTTCAGAAGATTGAAATAAGAGTTAAAGAAGAATTACATTCTTCCTTAAAAGAATATTAAGAGGAACATCTTATCCTTATTAAAGTGCTATTACACTGCCCTAAAAAGCATCCCTGAAGCATTGAGAAATTTTAGGGTCTGGTAGTTTTTGTGGGTTTTTTTTTAAACAAACTACATTTCAGTCTTAAATAAAGATACAACAGACTAGAAAAAGAGAGAAAGAGAGAGGAAGAAGCTCACTTGGTCAATCAGCAAGACATCAAAGTCTGTTTAAAATAAGGTTATATTCCATGTCAATTCTAAATGATTAAAAAAATCCCTCACACCTGGAAATCTGAGTGTCCTACCTCAAGAAGGTAGGAAAAAAAAAAGATGTTAAGTGACAGATTGCAAAGGCATGTGCCTAATAATGTATATTTTACCAGAGGGAAGCTTGCCAAAAGGATTGCTGTATAAAAGCAATCAGAAAGAACAACAGCAGAAATCTGTGCAAGTTATGTGGCATCTGTGTCCACTGTAGAAGAATTTGCAGTGATTTTCACATTACAACTTCTATTTATCACATATATGGTGGAAGATCTGTCTCAAAATTAATCATTAGTAAGAGCAGCCATAAAACAAGCTTATAACATGACCAGTGTCAGAATGTCAAAACCAGAGGCTATTCCACTTGGAGTGTGAGGGAAATCTCGCATGAAATGGCTGAAATACAAGTGCAGAACATAACTATCACTTAGCATTTTGACATTAGAGAAACAGCAGTTGTCAAATATAGCCTCAGTATTTAAAAATGTGCTCGCAGCACCTGGGAAATCAGCTCCTAACGTCTGACACCAGTATCAAGAAAACTGATATAAAGTGCAAAAAAATACCAGATTTTGCACTTATGGATAATATATCATCCTACATGATCTGTGGGCTTTTTATCAAACATAAAAAGAGAAAGTAACTGAAATGCTAGGGAAGGAAAATTGATTTCATGAAAGGATTACTACCTAATCACAAGAGTAATGGGAAGCAAATTACTAGTTCTCATATTAGAGGTAAGCCAACACTGGAATTCCAAAAGCCTGTTTTAGAACTGCTTTTCAACTTATTCATATAAGATTCAGAAAAGAGTTAATCATGAAATGACAGTTTTTTGCTGACAAAAAGGCTATTAAATAACCCTAAATTATTCCGTCAGCTATTGGATGGCAGATGACTTTCACTGTAAAAAAAAATTACTCACATGGGAAAGAAACAGCTAACTTCAAATATATGATGGACTGAGCTGAGAACCAAGACTATGCAGAAAAAAATATTGGTATTAGATATAAATAGATATGTCAGTGGAAATGACAGCTCAAAGTTCACTTGTAATCAAAATAAGAAATAAAATGCAAAGGAAATCTAAAACCTCTTTATGCCACTCAAATCCGTTTTGTGCCTGGATCCTTGTTATGAACCACAGCACTCTAGCATGACCTAAGATATAGGACAGGTAGAAACAGTGAAAGAAAGAGAAATAAAGATCATAGGAAAACATATTTCTGAACAAGTAATGGCAGACAGGTTAAGAATCTTCAGTGTAGAAAAAAGTTTACCGAAGACTGAACGTAACCTTTATGCATAAAACCACAAATGATGGAGGAAAGCTAGAGAGATAACCCCGCTTTTATTTACTGATTTGTCCAATGCAAGAACCAATAAGCATCAAAGCAAATACAGACTAACTAAACAGGTACTTGCCCTATACATGCATTTAAAACCAGAACTTTTTCCCATAAATCATTCTTCAAAAGAATTACATAAGTTCCTGGAAGGAAAAGCCAACAAATTCTACAAAGAAAGATGCTGGTACTTCTGCCTATGTTACTAAGCCACAGATTGAGGAAAGTCTGCAATAAAGTGGTATTACACTGCCCAGGCAAAAAGCAAACATTTGAGAACATTTTAAAATCCCAATATGAAAGAGAATCAACTTAATACTTCTGTAAGAGTATGCTTTCTTTAAAGCCCATCTGTAATAATGAGTTCCTGATGAAACTGGGCTTAAAAAGATCCTAGGCATTTCATATAAGCATTAGTCTACTGAAGGTGGTTTATAGAAGTACAGTCTAGAATCTTTTGCAATCAAACTTTAGATCAGTAATACACCAGAATACCTGCAGTGGAAAACATTCAGCTGGGGTTTGGCAATCTAACCGGACCTGGTAATTCTTAAACTTGATTATTTGAGATTTACCAATATATAAAAAAATTCAACTGGAGGCAGAGGGGTTGCTAATTTTTCTGTCAAATAAAATCCAAAGTACACAGATTAACAGAGATGATAAAATACATTAAAATCAACTAAGATGAGATAATAGGCTTGTTTAATGCATACTTAGATATATACAAACAGCTGCATACATAATTTTGAAGACCAATAAAAATATTATTACTTATACAACCAAAAGTACTTTTAAAAACAGTAAAAAAATATATCTGTTAGGATGCAATCCTACCACACCTAAAGAGAAAAGCTTGCTGCTCATAGATTTGGTTTGTGTCTCAATAAACACGAGTGCAAGCAGCAATACAAATGCTGCAAAGTGGACCCAGGGAAGTGAAACGGACAGAGAAAAACATTGCAAACCTAAGGATAATACTAAAAAAAACCCTCAAAAAAATATATTGTGTAGGTTTCACACAAATGCTGTCTGTGCAGAGATCAACACAGAAGTAGTGGGAAAAAAAGCTCATATGCTTAACTTTAAAATAAATTCTGGTTTTACTTTCTACTGTATTCTTTATCAAATAATAAGGTTCCTAAGTTATGACTGAATTCCATAGCAGATTCTCTCCCTCCCCCCAGTGCAGCTGTAGTTCTGTTTTGAAGAAAGCTTCTTAATTTTCTCAGATTTTTACTTTCTGGGTAAACTCACCCATAACGTTTAAGTTGTTTTATTTTTTCAAATACACAGAAGCTTCTCTTGTTACTAATTGGCTACTATGTTTCCATTCCTTATCTCTCTCAATTTCATGTCAGAAGTAAAGTAATTCTTTCCCACTTTCTTATCATAAAGTGATTCACATCAACCCATTTGGCTGTCAACTTCACAGTGCAAACAAAACTGTTAACTAGGGAGGGAGGTGGCAGGATGCTTTAATATACATTGCTGGCTTTCATCCCCTAAAATTAAGTTTGACTAGTGTTTCATAACTGGAATAAATTTGGTTGCCTGGGTTGTAACAAATAATCCTAGGAAATGACAAGACAAAATGAGCAACATTCACTGATTTGACAAGTCCAGGAATTAATCTGTGTACATAGCTCAACAGAGAATTAACTCCAATTCTAACAGATGTGCTTTAAGAAATACTGGGATTGAGGCTATACACATAGACTTTCACACTCTAGAAGTAAACTTTAAGGACAGTTAGGAGCATGGGGTTAAGAGTGCCCATGAAACAGGAATATTTATTTGCCTTAAATTATCACTGTCTACTTGGAAAACCATTGTTTTCGGAATATACTGTGTTAGAAAATTTTACAAGCTATTTCCATGGAAAACTATATGCATATCCAGGAAGGTACCACCTGTCACACAAAGTGAGAAAGGAATTAAATAATTAATAAACAGAAAAGCATAACTGACTCACATAATAGCAATCTTCATTCAGGCTAAAGCATTCTTTGAATATTCAAGTCATTGCTACTTATTACCTTTAAAAGACATTATAAATTATGAGGCAACCCACTTCTTTATGTTTTTATGTCCTTTGTAGTAATTCCTACACATATCAGTTGAGACTGGGACCATGCCAGACACACACAGATAACCCACCCACCCCCCCAGTTCTTGCTTCAGAGTCTGCAGCTGACTGCAGGATCATAAAACAGGATAAAACAATAACTGAAAAAACTTTGCCCTAAAAAGGCCATTGGTATCTCTTTCTTTTCTTATTTGACCTTACTGTTGCAGCACTTGTATCTCTTTCTCTGCAAGACATTTACGTACATCTAAACTTTTGGGAGAAACGTTTAAAACAGTCCCAAGGATGGTTTAGTTGGGTTTCTGGGGGGCAAAAAAAATAACTAAAAAAAATTAAGTTTCCCTTGTGTCATAATTTCCATCTTTATTGAAAGAATTTTATGACTGGTATTAATGGACAGTTAGGAACCACTTAGAGCATAAAATGACTCAAAATTGTAAAGTGAATAGAGATGCTGTGCTGTAAGTTTCTGTAGATAATTTCTTAAGAAACATTAACAACAAAATTTGAGCTAATGCCTAAAATAATGATCACTTCTGAGAGATAAGAGCAATTAGGCTTCGCTGAGTTCAGAAGGCAGCCAAGACAACTGCACTCAGAATTCAGCAGACTCCTGAAAGATTATCTATGTTAATTTCTCCTACATTCCCATCTTAGCTGTCACATCATCTATGTGAACACAAACAAGCTGAAGACTGTCTCAAACCACAGCATTATCGAAAAACTGTTAAGGAGCAGATAGTAGTGAAAAGGAATAAAACTTGTACTTTATTCAGAAGTCTACTTTTCCCTCCTACATAACCTGGTCATGCCAGAAGCCCCTAGCATTTAATTTTTCACATGTAACATTGTTAACGTCATTACAGATTTAATTAAAAACAAAATTAAAAAACCCAACCCCAAACAATATGCATAAATCCTTGGATAAAGGTACAAAGCTGTAGAAATTTGTGCAGAGAACATAATATATTTGCACTTCCTTTCTTGAAAGCTGATCGCAAAAACTCCAGTGTCTGACCGGCTAAAATCAACATTCATCTCCTAAGGCAAATGGATTGTTCATGATCACCTGTCTAGCAGCGCATTCCGGTGTGTGACCACATTTAATGCAGAAATTATCCTCTATCTAAGGCCTGCAAGTCTGGTTGATGCTGGATGCATAAGAAATGCATGTATAGTTTCTTGTTTAGTGTTTAAAATAACAATGTTACAAATTACAGTGTACTTTACACAACATATACACTAAATATACTTAATTGCTATGAAAGCATGTGCTTTAAAAGTTAACATGATGTGTTAAGTAACCATAATGGTCTGAAAGGAAAGCTAAGCACTGATAATGTCAAAAATTTGCCAGGACATTTTGTCCTTTTTTTTTTTTTTTTCATTATCTTTTCTTGCTTCAGTCTCAACCTACAGCCACAGCTTAAATCACACCTGACAGCCCCACAGAAAGGCTGTAAAAGCAGCAATTAGGAACACTGAAAACACCCAAATAATTTATTGTCACCCTGGGATCAATTTGTGTCTGTTACTAAAAGATTACAGTCCATCACACCACAAGACAGTCACAGAGCAAGCTGTCTCTCGACATCAAGAAAGAAAACCAGGGAAGTTCTGGCAAGGAATGGAGAAGTGAGAAAAGCCTGTGGCAAAGCTCTTCTTTCTTTACACTCAGTGTAACGTGGCCCCTTCTTCCTTCAGCAGTCATTCCCCCACCATTCGTCTCCAGCATCTCCATATTATATTCTGCCTGCCATGCACAGTTTTTCAGGGAAAAAAACAAAACAAAACAAACCAACCAACCAAAACCAAGCAGAGTTAAATAGATTTACATAATGAGTGGGGAAACATCGAGACAGTGATAACTGGCTTTAAGGATCAGGTGCACCAAGTGAAAATAATCTAATTTATTTCCTTTATAACATAATTCTTGCTATGCTTCCATGATGGTGTATTCACTAGTATCTTGAAGCATTGCCCCTTGTAACAATTATTTTATGAAAAAATTAAACTGATAGTTGAATAATTTACTTTATTAAAACCAGTATCTGTACACAAACTACAGTTCTGTGACCAAAATAACTTTACTGTTTTAACCTTTTGATCATGATCTACTTCTTCAACGGTTTATCAAATTATTTTCAAACATGACTTTAATACTGAGGCTAGACATAATAAAAAATTACAAATCAGAGGGCTGGAACACCTCTCCAATAAAGACAGGCTGAAAGAGTGGGGCTTGTTCTGCCTGGAGAAGAGAAGGCTCCAGGGAGAGTTTATAGCAGCCTTCCAGGGGCCAACAGGAAACTTTTTACAAGGACATGTAGCGACAGGGCAAGGAGGAACGGCTTTAAATTGAAAGAGGGAAGGTTTAGATTAGACATTAGAAAGAAATTCTTCACTGTGAGGATGGCAAGGCACTGGAACAGGTTGCCCAGAGACATTTTGGATGCCTCATTCCTGGAAGTGTTCAAGGCCAGGCTGGACGGGGCATTGAGTAACACGACCTAGTGGAAGGTGTTCCTGCCTGTAGCAGGGGAGCAGAACAAGATGATCTTTAAGGTCCCTTCCAACCCAAACCGTTCTATGATTCTATAAAATTATTAATACAATGCCAAAGAGGTGAGTCAAATTATGGAAGCAGCTTGCTCTACACAGCTGCTGACCTTCCACTTCAGTGTAAGGTCAACAAGCTTAACATGATTCACTTTGTTGTTTAGCCTATATCAAACAATTAAGGAAACCCCTTTAGAAGATTGTATCACATCAGTGTGAGTGATTTTATTAGTATAAAAGCATTCACACTGTTAACTTTTTTCCAGTACATGATACTTACAGAAGCTGCCATAACAGCACTATAGCAACATTTGAGGTATAAACTGCAGGGAAACTATCCACCCTAGATCACTTATTCTGTTGAATGCATGTGTAAGTAAAACTTATGCCCTGCCTTAGTTCCTGCAGTGATCTACCTGACACATGCCCACTTAAAATAATTTTCTTAAGGTTTGCAACCTTTGCAGAACAAAGATTAAATTGAAGCTAATACTATAGTGGCCATTAAATCAAAAGGAACGCAGAAATACAGTAACTCAATTAATAGCCATATTCCCAGGACAGCAGGTATTTGACAGTAATGAAACATAGGCATCAGGAGAAGACACTAACCTTCTCCATCAAATTGTGCAAAATCAATTTAAACGTTCCTTATTACTCACTGGTTTTTGTTGTGCCACTAGAGCACGCTGCACTTTACACATATCTTGTTTTCATTGCATCCCACAGCTAACAGATATTTGTCTTACTGTTCAAACACTGAAGTCATTAACATGTGTTTTGAGGCACCACAAACCAAATGTTTCCAATTGCTGTGTAATAATCTGCTGGCAAGGTGAGAGATCTGATCAGAGCACCAGGGAACCATGCAGAAGTTTAAAACACAAAACCAAGCATAAATGTATGCAAATCTTTAGGCCCACCTGAGAACATTCCCACAGCAAATCCCTTTTTCTCTGCTTAAATTATGTTAATAACAAGAAGTTAACTTAAGATGTTCTGTGCCTATGGAATATCGCTGGATACCAACAGCAGCGATACCCATTCAGCATGAAGCTTCTCAAATGTATAATCTTATCTGCTGGTTTAGAATTCCAGCTGGCTAGAGGCACTTCTGGGCAAAGTAGTGAATGAGATGCTTTCCCTGGTATGAGACCATCATAAAAACCAACGGGAAATTCAAGAAAGCTAAGTTCATTCTGCTCAATTAGATATGATGCTGGTTTCCCTGTTGAAAAATGATCGGAAAAAGACAAAAATAAAATTAGATTATGACACTGGCAAAGCAAATTGACTGCAAGATATCAAAATACCAGGCAGTCAAGAATGACTTCAGAGTTAAATATGCTCACAGATGTCCCATATCAAGCAAAGAAATTCTAGACAGAACTTAAAGACAATTTAAAAAGCTGAAAACAGGATTAAGGTAAAAAATCCTCTCTCCCTCTAAGACATGCTCCAATTAAAATTAAGTATCTTATACCAGACTACTCAACAGAAAAGGGATAACTTGAAAAGTCCACGAGAAATTGTAAATATATTTCCCAGAAATTCATTATATTTAATTCTGTCTTGTACTTTAATTTTTGCTCAACTATCTTTCATAAACCAGCAAAAGTCACAGTGCTTAGTTATACTGATCAGAGTGGAAGCACAGTTTATTAAAAGCACTCATCACTCACCAGCTTTCAGCATAAAATTAGACAGCTTTATATAACAGAAGTCCCATTGACATAAACAGGAAGAAATAATGTTAAATACAAAGTTTTAGATATTGTGAGTTTTCTGTTTCCCTCTTCCCCTCAGTAATTCTTGGAACACAGCCACCTAGCCTTACAAACTCAAAGTACATAGAAAAAAAGAAATCATGACAGTGCATTAGACAACTTCATACACCTGCAGGATATAATTCATATGGGTTATGAAGTTATGAGGTTATGAAGTTAGAATTAAAATGGTAATTTTCATTAGAAAGATATACATGAGAGTGACAATACAATCTTAACACTCTACTCTCGAGATGCCATCATAACCAATAGTGTGACCTACAAGGTTGCCCAAGATAGCAGGGACAAGCGTTAGATAGATCCATGTATAGTTGGAAACACACATTCTTGTTGCAATGAATACAAAGACAACTTACTACTTCTTGTTTCCAGACAATAAATATTTCACTTATGTTTCACCCTAAGGTTATTTGCTTTTCATTATCATCACATGCATAGAGTTTTTTGGTTCAATTTTAAAAGGAAACTGTCTAGATGAATACTATACTCTCTTGACTAATTCTTCTAGCTTACTCATTCTCATACATAATCAATTTAGTCTAAGTCTTCCCTTGTAAAACAGGTGATATATCAAGGAACAACATGCCTTCTGGGACAAAGATTACATCACTGACTTTTTACCTTAACACATCAATCACTCAACTTCAATTCTCCATGACAACTACTAGTCCCCTAAAGCCATGCAGAAAACCAGTGAAGAATGGCATTTTATATAATCCCAGAGCTGCTTGATCAGAGACCTAGGAATGAGCTGTTTTGCATCTCTTTGATTTCTCATGACTTAATCTAAGTATTTTAATTAGCCCCTGCACTTTCTGAATCTTACGCAAAGAAGGAAAATCAGATTTGCAGGTCATTATCAGTCATGTTAATCCATTTCACCTTGCAGTCACTGTTATTGCCCAGTTCTAGGTGCCAGTCAGCTAAGCAATCACTGCTTTCATAAGGCATGGTAAGGCAGCTGTTAAGTTCTGGTCAGATATTGACCTCTGTCCAGAAGCAGCTTTGTTCTATTTAAATATGAAAGAAAACACAAAATGCTAATTTTAGCACTTTTAAGTAATATTTCTTATGAAGCTGAGTAAAAGCAAGTGTGTTGCTCATAAAAGCTTTAATGCATCTCTTCACACAGAGTTTCTGTAACTAATATAATGGAGAGGATTGGCATGCTACAGAAGAGGCATGCTCATTTTGGTAATTTTGGAGCAACTTATTCTTTCAAACAACATACATACTGAACATCTTTCTTATTTTATACAATGACAAACCAATAAAAGCATAACTGAATTCAGGAATAATTTCCATAAATTTCTTATTAGTGGTTTTCCTTAATAATTTTCCATATTAGTGTAATACTTCTAAAAGAAATAGCACTAATTCATATACAAATATTTTTGGCAGCAATCCACAAAGTTGTACTTGAGCATTCAGTAAGAATCTTTTTTTTACAGAAATATACTATTTGAATGATTTAGAAATTTAATAGAAATTATATAATACTTTTCACAACATGGCTTTCCATAATACAGTCAATTAAATGAGCATGCTACTGTCAAACAACCAAAACTGCACATTGTTCTGGACTTGTTTTTTCAAAATATGCCTCTAACTAGGAATATTAAATTTACTATATTGTTTATATTCACATCTAATACTGAAGTAACTCCATTTATACTCACACGTATGTTAGAGAGACACGCTGTACCAACAAGATTTATATATCTAATCAGAATACTAATCAGAAACAGCAGCATAAATCATTTCAAAGCCCTGTCCAGCTATCTAAAACTGGAAGAACTGTAGTTTTAGATTGTATTTGTACATAAATAGCATCAGAAAAACTGCTTTTACCTTTACAGCAACTGGGAACCAGCTTTTAGACATCTGATGACTATACTGATTAATACATCAAGAAATTAAAAGAAATACTGCTGATTCATGTCAAAAGGTAACCTTATGCAGAATGATAAAACTAAAAAAGCCCACGCATATTTCCTGCAAAACAGATTCTCATTCTTGAATCTCTTCCTTATCTCCCTAGAGATTGCACTGATAAGATTCCCTTCGATATATTTTTCCAAGAATAACTTCACCACCATTCCTACTCTTTTTCCTCAGTTACTGAAACCTGGAATCATTCAGATTCCCTGGTATTTTGTAGCCTATTCTGTAAGTTTCAGCTTCAGGGACAATCTTTTTTGGCCAGAAAAATCTGGGAGCGAGAAAATCCATTTCCCACGATGCTTGAGAATCCAGCCTGAAGGAGGAGAGAGAAAACAGGATACAGAGAGAGAATTTCTGTTTCTCCTCCACTACTTGTCTCTTGTATGCATGCAGGGATGTACTTGGTTTGCAGGTTCCGTTGCCTCATTTTATGACAAGAAGGCATACACTTTTAAGTGGCTTTACAGAAACACTCTGCAGGAATGCATTACCAAAGAACCACATATGCATCTGCAATAGGACTTCTAATAGCAAGAGATATTAGACTGGCATCTTACAATCAAAAATTGCTTCATACAGACTGGTATGCAGTTAGAGTACTGTACCCCTGACTTGGCCCTCAGTTTATGCTGTTGCTTGTGTAATGTAGGAGCGCCACATATGATTTTCACATCACAGCGAGACTGTGAGACAGCCAATACATTGGAATAGAAGTCAACTCTTATCTTGAAATAAAACATCATTTGCCTAAAGGAAAAGTGATTGCAAACCAGACTGAAAACAAAATGTTTATGCCACATTTTTCAAAGGTTGCATAATTTAGCATACAGTCCTGGGGTGGTTCGTAATGGGAGCGGCTTGGTGGGGGTTTTTGTTTGATTGTTTTTAATAGTTCTTGGGCATGATGGGTTTTCTTATTTTTTGACCTAAAATGGTTTGCTAAAATTTAACCTAATAGGTGCCAACTTCATTAGGTATCTTACATGAGATACAAGCTATTTCATCACAGATCTTTTCCAGCCAATATAATTGGTTTTTTATAGAACAAGCCCATCCCTTCTCTAGGCTTTACGTGAATTTTGAAAGTACCCAAAGAGGACAAAGAAAAAACACTACAGCAAAGCAGAATGCAAATGACTGTCCCTATCAAAAATGAGGATGACACCATGACCAACCAAGGGGCTAGAATAATTTACTCTTTGTTATTTGCATACAGTTTACAAATTTCACACCTCTCTGCAGGGCTTCCAAACCTTATCCTACTGAAATAAACTTAAATTTAATTTATAATGATTATTATTTTACTGTCATTCATATTCAAGTCATAGCATTTTAAAGTATGCAGTTACCCACTCCAAGAAAGAAACAAAGCTGAAAGAGTTAACACTTCAAAAAAGCTACAACAAACAAAAATAGGGTGGTGACATGAGAAAGGGGAAAAGAAATTAGCTCACAGTTCTTGCTAAACATCTAAATTTAATTAAAGTTTCCTCAACAAATGACATGTACAAGACTCTACAGAAATACTCCATTCATTTCAGAAACAGTAATCATCAATTAGCTTCAAAATTTAATCACCCTACAGGAGTACACATCAAAGAAAAAAAATTAAAGGGCTCCAGCATAACTGGCACTGTCAATCTATTTTACGTTTCATGCCTTTTTACTCACAGTTGGCGTCCAGATTGTCACTCACTGGTTAAGAACATGTTTACCTTTCCTCTACAATAATAAAACCCAAACAATGAGGAAGCATGTCAAAAGAGGATTTGTAAGGTCTTCTTACTGACACTCTGACTAAATGAACATATTTTAATTTGTCCTGTAGTACACTTCAATGCTGTGTTCATGTATTTTTAAAGTCTGCAGTGCAAAATCTATTTTTCGTAATTAACATCAAACTGCCAATAGGAAAACAGAATGAGGAGGTTTGCAGATAAAAAACAAGCACTCAGTGTTTTCAAATGTGTTCAAGGTCAGCAATAGTTTTAGACTCAAGTACAAGTTTGGATTATTCTTATTTTTTTATTCATTAGCAAAATCTACCATTGTTTTCTTCAGCTAAAAACTCCAATACGTTTGAGAGGCAATCCACTCAAAGAAGAACAAGACTAACATCTGCTCTGAATTATTTTGCATTGCTAAAGGATACTGACGTCAATATAACTTTTTCGTGCATATTTCTGTCTTTCTACACACCTGGATCTACTTTATGAAACAGTGTGGGACAGATCCTGCAGTGAGCTCTCTTTTTCAGTTGTCATCTAAATGAATCAGCGGTACATGAAGCATTTTTAAAGCACCACCACTTTCCATTAGAACTGCATAACATTTTTTAGAAGAAACTTTGTGAAGTCAGAATGTTTACAAATTGCTCTTAAAAGTGAGCAGCTTTTCTTTCAATTAGAAATATTTCACCACAAATACAGAAAAATGCTGCAAAAAAGCAAAGGAAAGTTACTCACAGCTACTCTCTAGAGCTACAGCAGAAACAACTGCTACTCATATACATCAGTGGAAGCTTGAAATCTCATGCCTTATAACTTCTTTAACTCACCTTTTCCCATCAATACTGACTTTCAGACTGAAGGACGATGTGGCTTTTAACATGGAAGACATAATTTTTTGTTGTTTTTGTTTTGTGGTTTTTTTTTTTTTTTGTTGGAAAGAAAATGTTTGATGGTATTTTGACTGGTAAGATCACTGGACACATATGTCACTCAGAAAGGTTCCCCACTCTCACATAACACCCCCTCCTCACTCAGCTGTTATACAAGCTGCATTCCCTACAGACAGCGATAACTAATTAGCTGATCCAAACACTTAGAAATCCTCAAAGAAAAAGCATCAGCAATCAAATGTTACACTTTTTACAATAACACACTGGACTGAACAGGCAACCACTTTACTTGGTGTAGCCAGGAGACATCAGAAAAATCCATGAGGTATGGAAGGGCTCTTGTCTAAAGACAATTAAATTTGATATCTTCTGCAATTAATTGAGGCAGAAATGGAATAAGACAGCAAATTCATGTCTGTCCTGCTACATCCATGGCAGCAAGTTCACTATTTTGATAACTATGCACAAGCAGCACTTTTACAAAAAATGCCAACTCTGTTTTTCTAAATTCGGTGTGCTGCCTTTCAAATGAAGGGGGAAAACAAAAAAAGACCTTAGCCAGACATCTGCACCTCGACTTGTTGAGAGATTTTTACCGATTAAAGATTATTAGGTCCTTAGTGAAGAATCTTTAGTAAAGTATGTTTTACAGTTCTAATTAGAAGTGTTCCCTCCATCACATAAAAGCAAAATCCCTAACGATTACTAATGGTCAGGAATTGTTGGTTTGGGGCTTTTTTTTCAGACAGATGCACACCTTTTATTTTCATTATTACCTCTATTTCAGGTTTGAAGCATTTGCCCTAGCACTGATTTCTGGAATTTGTGCACCAGAAGGGCAAATATGGGGATCCTACAGCAGGTGAACAAAGGTTGCTACACCACTGACCATAAATTAAAATCAACAGATTTATTTGCTTCTGCATGCTGTATCTTGGCAGAATTACACAGTAGCCTTGAAAAGCTGGAAAACCTGAAGCATGTTCTATCACAATGAATAAGCATACAACAGGATAAAAAAGTAAAAAAATCTTCCACTGTATGTGGAACTTACTCTAACTTAGCCTGATTTGACCCAGTCCTATTAAAATAAATCCTTTTTAATTGCTAGATAAAAATTATTAATGTCTGGTTCACAAATCAGTAACATTTAAAAAACAAACTATGCACGACAGATCCATTAAAGCATTCAGCCATTTATAAACTTCAGTAAATTGCCCATCTGCCTGAAAGATGCAT